>JARACY010000066.1:0-165293 GCA_029255725.1 Scrobipalpa atriplicella
TACACTAGTATATTTACACAGAAAATAATTAATTTACTCGTCATCAGGAATCTCAAAGATAAGATCGTTAATACTTAAAGGCTTGGCATCGTTGGTGAGATCAATGGACCTCTTAGACCTCTTGACGCAACCTTGGCGACCCTTGACACTGTGATCTTTGATGTAGCCCACGTTGCAGATGCAGAAGTTGGGAGCTGAGCAGATACCGTTGGGGCAGCCTCCAGGGCAGTTCGGCACGCACCTGAAGAAGATGAACTTACGTTTAGTATTCATTCTATTACTAGTTTAAAATCTGTTGTAATGTAATGAAAAAAGGAGGAAGAATAAATTCTTACAAGTTAGGATTAGCGTTGTCTGGGACGTATCCAGGGTTGCAGCTGCACCTGTTGCCTCCAACACAGAAACCGTTCAAGCAGGGTTGAGCGCACTGCGGGACACCTTCGGGCAGAGGGAGGACACTCTGGTCTGGGTTAACATAAGGCTGGTTGGGCCTTTGCTGAGGTTGCGGAGGGTCGCAGACATTTGGAGCCACGCAGCGGCTGTTTGGCAAGCATCCCCTAGAAAGATATACAGATACAAGATATAGACATTTATATGAAAAAAATCATTACATTAAGTGCAGATACACTAATATTTGGCGACTAGCATGCTCTACATCTACATCGATATATTTTGGCAGATCAATATTTTTTTCGCACATTTCTTATTGGCCACAATCTTCATGATGAACTAATTTACATTTCAGAAATGAGGCACATGCTTCGCGGATAGCAAAACCATTCGTTTAAAAACTGAAAGGGGATGATTCTATATTTGAAACTGAACAACCAACCCTATAAGCCAAATTACCTCCTTAATAGAACTTAGATACATAATTTTAGCAAAATCGGCTGCTGCACCTGTCCTCTGCACTTAATGCCAAACGATAAATAAAAAATAAATAAATAATTACTTACGGAACACACATGGGTACACAGACATTAGTTCCTCGATCTAACGCGTACCCATCGCGGCATTTACAGGTGTTGGGACCGATGCAGTCCTCGTGGTCGCGGCAAGGACGTTCACAGTAGAACTTGCAACCACTTGGTGTAAGCTTGTACCCACTGCGAAGAAAAGAAAAAGCTATCAATAATCTTGGAGAACAGAAATGATATATATTTGTAAAACTGCATTTTTTGGTAGAGACAAAATGATTATGATCTTTCATACAAAGTTCAGTTCAACTAGAATTATGCAAAAGTGAATAAAAAAGAATATGATGGGGCAGTGCTGTTTCCCAGTATGTATTAAAACATACGGCTTACACTGGGGCTCACGCAGTCCCCGTTGGTTCTTGACATAGCCCTGATGACAGCGGCAGTCTTTCGGCGCAATGCAGTCCTCATTGGCGCACTGATTGCAGTGAGGCTTGCAGTCGCAGATATTGGGGGCAGTTCCTTGGTATGCAATATAAGCTTACGGTTGACACTGGGGCTCACACAGTCCCCGTTGGTTCTTGATCTTGACATAGCCCTGATGACAGCGGCAGTCTTTCGGCGCAATGCAGTCCTCATTGGCGCACTGATTGCAGTGAGGCTTGCAGTCGCAGATATTGGGGGCAGTTCCTTGGTATGCAATATAAGCTTACGGTTGACACTGGGGCTCACACAGTCCCCGTTGGTTCTTGATCTTGACATAGCCCTGATGACAGCGGCAGTCTTTCGGCGCAATGCAGTCCTCATTGGCGCACTGATTGCAGTGAGGCTTGCAGTCGTAGATATTGGGGGCAGTTCCTTGGTATGCAATATAAGCTTACGGTTGACACTGGGGCTCACACAGTCCCCGTTGGTTCTTGATCTTGACATAGCCCTGATGACAGCGGCAGTCTTTCAGCGCAATGCAGTCCTCATTGGCGCACTGATTGCAGTGAGGCTTGCAGGATCCTTCAGGGGAAGACTGGAAGCCAGGCTTGCAGTCGCAGATATTGGGGGCAGTTCCTTGGTATGCAATATAAACTTACGGTTGACACTGGGGCTCACACAGTCCCCGTTGGTTCTTGACATAGCCCTGGTGGCAGCGGCAGTCGTTCGGCGCAATGCAGTCCCCATTGGCGCACTGGTCGCAGTGAGGCTTGCAGGATCCTTCAGGGGAAGACTTGAAGCCAGGCTTGCATTCACAGGTGTTGGGAGCGGTGCAGTTTCCTGGTATGCAAAATAATATACGTAGTCTTACGAAAAGTTTCTTTGAAACTAGTTTAATTATCGTCATTCGTATGTTGGATATCATTTTGAAAAGGCGAAAGTGTAGAGAATTTGTGTACCAGCTATTTTAACATATACTTTATCGACCAATCCGTACGTGTTCGTCAACTAAGGCCTAATCACGTTGAATGGAAATGAAAAACCTTTCCACTTAGAAAGCGTAATCTTTTTCCGTTCATAAAAATTACTCACCAATTCCACCGCAGTTTTCTTTACAATGCGGTATACAGAATTTGCCGTTAGCATCCAGTTTGAATCCTTCCTTACACAAACACTCGCCACCAGCGCAGTGGCCATTCTGACAACCAATTGGACACGTGGCAATGCAGAATCCAGCGAGGTTCTTCACGTGGTCAGGGAAACAGGTGCAAGTGTTGGGAGCGGTGCATAGGGCGTTGACACATTCTGTCTCACAGATAGGGTCGCATTTCCAGAAGTTGTGGATGTTCCGGATGTATCCTCTGCAGCAGCCTCTGATGCGGCTGAGATGGGGTTGTGACTGGGAAATAACATTTTTTTAATTCTTACGTATTCTATAAGGAAACCAAAAACGCATGCCTATTTCTAAAATTTAAAGATTTTGGTAGATTTACTTTACTAAGAATAAAACATAATGAAAAGATTTACCCCGTTCCCTGCCGGTATGTGGCCTCCATTTTTCACCAAGGACGCGGTCCTAAAACGAAAAAGAAACGTAGATTTACCAATTTTTTGGACCTCGAAGTCACCTGCGGCTTGAGACATTTTTCCGTGATATATAACAGCAGAAGCTAAAGTCACGCGTTCCTGCTAAGCGAAAATTTTTAATAGTAAAAGAGTTCCTAAAATCTACATAGGTACTCGTTATTTAGTAGTGTTTTGGTTCAAATAAAAAAAATATCTTGAAAAATACTTACGGAACTTCTATGTAACAAACACCAACATCCCTATCGGCTGCGTGGCCTGTTAGATTGGGTCTCATGTTGTAACCATGATGATCAGACAGGTTACGTTGTTCGAAGATTCTGAAAGATATATTAGACACAAAGTTTATTATTGTGTAAACCAAAGCTTATTTGCGGTAAATGGGTTAAAATTCTTTGCTTGCTTATGCCATTATTAAGTGTTACCTATATATAATACAAGGTGGTGCTATGAGATTATTAATTAATTTTGTGAACGACATAGTTATTCCTCTACAGTAGTAACTTTTAAAATATTCATCAAATAAACGAAGAAGAATCTCTTATCGAAGTTGTTACATAATTTCGCTCTAACTCCGAAAGATAACATGTCTCAAAAAGTGCTTATAAGGCAAAAGCCTTTCAGTCAATTTGAGCAGGGTGGTATCTAGAGAAGTAACTTACTTGACAAGATCAGCAGATGACGGGTTGTACGGCTGCCAGCTTCCGTAGCCGCCCTTCACGGACTTGGAGAATTGCTGGACTTGCTGCTGGTCGAAATCCTCCTGCGGCCTGGCGTATGCGCACCCGAAGAGGGCGCATAGCAATATGATTCTCATCGTGAGTGTTGCTGTAAGTGGAAGATATGGCTAAAATTATCAACGCCAAGAAATAATAACTCATGCAAGACTTTTGATAGATTTGAAGATAAATCTGTCTGTACTTATAATGTATACTTGTTCGTACTGTACACCTACGCGTAGAACGTACTTAACTTAAAACATTACAATTAATTACGAACATGCCAATGTAGGTACTCACTTTAATATGACCTTTGCATCGATTCACATATTAAATCTGATCATCAATTTTTTTCTATATTAAACTATTCAAGTATTTATTTTGTTATGAATATTCCTACTTACAAGATCACACAGATACAACCATGACTCATACCATACTCTAACATCATAGCTTGAAGCGAGTCACCAAGGTAATGTGACAATAATAAACATGACATAACTTTGAACTTACCGAGGGCCAATATTGACTGGTTATTAAACTGCAGGCTTCCGATACTTGTGGACTCCCAAACGGCTGTGGCGATACTGAGATGATAATTGACGCTCTTCGCGATATGATTCTATAACGCAACGGTTGCAATTTATACACATGATAACCTCAGGTTCCGCAGATATTTGGAGTTTAAGTTTAAGTCGAAGTTTAAGTTAAGTTATGCTCATGAATATTTTGTCGTCCTTGTAGGTAAGTAATTTTTTATATTAATTTCTACTTTGCTTTGACAACACAAATCTTTGTGTAGATGTGTTAAAATTATATTTTAGAGTTGTCTCTAACCTTGGTTACTGGTATACCACTTTCCTGCTGAATTTTCGCATTTGTTTTCACCTTGTTAATTTTAATTTGATTTACACAAGGTCGGTCGGTATGTGTTTTGGCTTTTGGGTGAACGTACGTTATTTTAAATTCTACAAAAACGCTACGCTACCCGAGTAATATGAAATACTTACATCTTCTTGTGGGAAAGCTGGAGATCCATGTACTCGTATGGTCAGTATTTTGAATATTAATAAATCCTAAAATGTAACCATAACGCTTTATCACTTGCATTTCGTATTATTTTTCGTTTCTTATTTTTTTACATTTTAATTTTGCAAGCTTGTGGGTGCTTGTCAAAATATTTTTTTTTCATCTGTGGTGCTTGTGGGATTGTTGATTTTTATTTGACAGAACTTTGACATTTGTTTGACATCAACAAGTAAGGTTGGATCATAGTTGGGTATGGATACTTTTAGTCCGGTCATTCATTAAATGCACTTAGTCGCATAGTGCAAATAGGTTCATTAAAAAAAAAAAGGATACCGTTCGATACTTTTTCTCAACTTTCCCTCTGATATTATTTACAGTCGCTCTATGGTAATGGGACGGAGGGACTTTTGCAATTTCGCCCTTTTCTATTGGTAAGTAGGTCTACGTATTCTGGAGAAACAAATTATTATTAATGAATACTGAACCCTAAGCCGCAAATGTGGTCGCAATGTATCGGAAGCGCGATGAGATAATGCAATCCTGTTTTGCACATTTAATTTTATCATATAAAGTATAATAAAGCCCGACAGTTTAAACAGTACTTAGGTTATCTATAAGTAAAAAATTATATATGCATAAGTAACTTAAAAATTATGAAACGTGGCAGCTTGTCTGTACACAATACTTTCTCCAAGGTAAACTAATTATTGTATTGTACTTTTCGATTTAAATACGATGCGATGAAATCTAAGTAATATTTTATGGAAAAATAGTTCAGTCCTGATGCCAGCTTTCTATTTTACCGTCGTAAGTTTTAATTTGCCCCGCAGAGGGACAGTTTAGGCTGAAATACTAAAAGTACTAAAATAATAAAAGTTTTACTTTAATTAAACCATGTTGTATGTTGTTGCTTAGCGTATCGTTAATTTGAATAGAATCATCGTCAATGTAGGTACAACTTCTCAGTGACTCGTTCATCATCTGAGCGTGTTACTATAAGTGTCTGGAGTTAATTGGCCTACTCGCGGCTTGAGTGCTTTGATCTTCCGTCAGCGTCAATTCTCCTGCCGCAAAAGTTCGCAACTGATAAACCAGTGCCCCAGGTCTATAGCACAAGCAAAAAGGAACTTATTGCTGGTATATCGCGCTTAGGTATAGAAGTTGAATAGGAGCGGTCCCAGTATCCATCCCTGTAGAAGTTCTCTCAAGTTTGGGAGGGCGATAAAAGCCGCATTACACTTTTACTTTTATGAGCCGAATACCATGTAAAGTCTTGATGACTTGTATACCGGGCGTAAGGGACAGTGTACCAAATACTGATAGGGGTTGCTCAGCCAACAAAACTGAATACCTTTCACCAGGAATTTTAGGAAATTAATTTTTCTTTTTGGCTTTTCCATACAAATTGTGTGATCGAGGTGGTCACTTTATAAGGGAAAGTCAAAATTTATTTTTATTTCCTGAAAGAATTTCCTGGTGAAAGTTGTTCAGTTTCGTTGACTGAATAACCCCTATCTGTATTCGGCTATCCCTTACACCCTGTACAGTTGTGCGATGGGCAGACTTGCATATTTTGCATAGCAGTGCATCAAAGCATACTAGCTGCTTTCAGTGAGTTGACTGCCTCCGTTTCATAGTTTTATTGCCGTGGTTAAAAAAAAAATCAAGATAATGTATAGTACCTAAACTTTTGTGTTTTCCTTTATATAAAATTATCTAACTCCTCGTTCATTCCTTTTATGCTAGTAGTTAGCATCTGCCAAAATTGTTCACAAAGGAAATGCGGCGATAACGAATGTCACAGTCAGACACCCACAAGTTGACCTCCATGCGGCTTATCTCATAGCTTCCACGAACTGGCAATTTGTTATGTAGCTGTATCTACTTACATGAGATCGATTCAATCGGTTTTCCTTAATATGAGTGGAGGCGTAGTTACAAACAACAAGATTTAATATCATAGATGATTCCCGTTGTTGACGAGCGCACCCGCCGGTTAAAAATCATAACAAGCCGAAAATACTTATGATTTGGTAACTAAATGGAATCATAATTTGATATATTTCGAATAAACAGTACGTTATCAGTCGTATTTAGTGTTCATTCATGTATAATTGTTATGATTTTTTAACTCATAGCACAGAATATATAATAGTCGGCACTCTCAGAATAAAAATTCTTGTTATTGGTCGTTTCCCCAACTGTCGAATCTGAATTTCTGAATCGCCCAGCAGCAGTTTGAAGAACTAGTGCTTTTAATGGTAGCAATTTGTGATTGCAAAATACGCGACTTAACTAATATAAGTCCATACCTGTCACTTTCTATCATGAGAGAACAGAACGGGATGGCAATAATTTTAGTTGAGATTTAGTTAATTCGGGATAGTTACGAATCGGGCCCGGCGTATTTTGCAACCACGAATTGCTACCATTGTTATACTTTATTTGCCTATTATTTTCATCTCTACCTTTTATTGGAAGAACTTTCTTAAATTAATATTCAGCCGATGCTAGAAATATGATTAATATGATCATAATCATTTAGAAAATAATCAATTTTAGAAATTAATCAACTGGAAGTTTAACAGAAGGTAAACAGACGGTCTTCTAAGAATTGACTGTTAAGCAATTTTCCTGTTGGTCCTAGTTGGAATTTGTAACTTTTGTTCATCCTTAAAGTTCTTTCAAAGTTTTTTTGCGGTTGTATGAATAAGTAAGACGTCTCTATTTATTACTGGTTCCTATGCTTACCTATATGTTGTCACCAAAGTGGGGTGACTCTACTCTACTAGAGTCTGATTAGATTTGATAGGAATTCTTGTTGCGTTGGCTGACATGAATAGGATATAAAATAATTAAATAGCAGTCAAGTTTATTCGTTTATTTTCCTAATTAATGAGATAACTTATTAAATTAACACTCACACACGTAAAATCTTTGGCAAGTTAAAATGCAATAAAGTTCGTACTAAATTCATTAAATTCAGTAGCACGCCATCTATCAACTCTACTCTGAACTAACTGACACTGACACAGCCCCACAGTTGAAGTAGTTGTCAGGTCATAATTCAGTTACCGCTTCACCATTAGTATTCACAACTTCAATCGCATGAGCTGAAGGTGGCCGCCAACAAGGTATCTCAGCATACAGTGGTTCTGATGTTGTATTGTCAATTACATCAAGTTTGGCTTCACATTTCATAGCTTCGATGTCAGAGTCGGTGAGTGAGTGTACTTGCGGCGGCGGAAGAAGTTCTTCCCGCTCGTCGACAGATGGCGCCACTGAGCAACGCGCTGGCAAAGTTCCCATGACGTCTTGACTTCTCCTCGGTAAATGATCGTAATGACATTCTAGTATTCCTGATAAAATAAAACCAACATTATTATTTTTATCGATCGCAGTATTAAAAAGATTTTAAGTATAATTCTCACCTCGAAAGTTCTCCAACATTAGCGGAGAAATTGTTTGCACAACCACAGGTCGCATAAATTGCTTTAAATTGCGATCTAATGTGGATATTGGCTGATAATGGCACTTTTCAGAAGTTGGTGGATCTAAAAAAAGAAAATAAAAGTAAATCCTACAAAAAAAAGTAAAAAGAAAGATAGTGGCCCATGAGGGGATCGAACCCGCGACCTTCGCGTTATTAGCACGACGCTCTAACCAACTGAGCTAATGGGCCGATACTCTGGGCAGTGAAATTATGTATCATGTACAAGAGATCAGGATTAAGTACCTGGTAATGGAGTGTGGAAGATACTTCTGACGTATGGCGGTGGCACATCGTTGTTTTCAATCATTACTTGCATTCTTATATCATTGTATTTTCTTACATCTTCATATCTTGGTTTTTTACATCTTTCTAGCATTACTATAACTATAGCTACAGTAATAATGGCTAACATTACACCTCCTGCTATGCTTATCACCGATATCAGATCGATTGTTGATCTTTCATTTCCCTTGTCTCCCATTACTGCAGTTATGTGCTCCGGTTCTGTCAAAATATGGAAAGTCTCTTCATCTTTTAAAGGATCATCTGTCACAATGTTAGTTGATTTATTAGAATTTGTGAAATTTCTTTGCATTTTGCTGAAAATTTTTGTAACTTGGGGTAATTCAGAAAATCGGTTTATTACGTTTCTATGCGTTGTTCCAACAGATTGGTTATAGACCAAGACAGACTGAGTCGTTGGTCTTTCAGTTATATGTGTTATTTTATGTTTAGGAGGTGCAGTCATTTCAGATAAAGAGTGCTCTTTTCTCGTAGATTTAGTACCATTAGTTGAAAATGAAGGTGTTGTAGTTAATAAGGAAGAATTCAGTCTTTTGTTAGCCACATTCACCGTGCTTGACATGCTGTTAGTTGTAAGTTTTGTAGGTAGAGTTGTCCTGAAAGTTCTTCTTGTTGTTGACGTAATTAAGTTCGTTTTAGTCACATTTTGGTGCAACATGGGTTTGATGACTGATGATGTGCTTAATTTTCTTGATTGATTTCTTACAGTGAATGGTGTTGAAGTTGTTGGGACAATCATAGGCTTAGTAAATTGTTTTTCAGTGGTCCTATTGTTTAATTTTTTTGTAGAATTACTACTTTGCTGAGCCACAGATGATGCTGTTGTTAATGCAAACTTTTTAAACGTTACGTAGGTCATGGAGGTAGGTATTATTGATACAATTATAGTTTTAGGGGTTGTTACTTCTTCTTTATGTTTGAACTTTAAATGAGGTATTTCTTGATTCGGTTTGACTTTTACTTCAACAATAGGAGATTCACCTTTCTGAGCTGGTTTAATCCATATTTCTTTTGGCTTGAGTTTTGTAGTCGATTGTCGAACTGTAGTTGAAATCTTTCTTGTTTCCGGTTTATTTGTTGTTGTTGTCAATGCTGTTGAACCTTTTGTAGTTACTTTGGAACTTGATGTACTCGTTGTCGGACTGAAAGTTGATTTCACATTGTATTTTTCAGACGTGACTTCTGTATTTTTTGAAGTTTTGGAAATCGGCGGCATGATTTTTGATGTTCCTGAAGGTATTTCTGTTCTATTGTAGCTTGAATGCACGTGTGGTTTTGATTCTTTTGTTACTTCTTTTACGAAATCTTCAGCCTTTGCATTAGTGGGTTTATAATCTTCTGCTACAATCGTGTAAGTAATTACAGTAGACATTGGCACTGTGGATGACGATACATTACTGAACAACATGTTGATCTTTGGTGTAGTAAATGTTTTTGTGAATTCTAATTCCTTCTGTGTTGTATGTAATGGAGTTGAAGTCATCGGGGTAGATGCGATCGTTGTTTGTATAACTTCCGTTGAAGTTAAAGTACTCGCCGTAGTTACTGGCTGAGCTATAGTATTTGTACTTCTGCTGGTTGTGGGTGCTGAAGCACTATTAGAGATTGAAGCACTACTAGACGTTGACACACTACTAGGCGTTGAAGCGCTACTAGATGTTGTAGCAATCGTTAGAATGGTACTACTCCTAGTTGAAAGAGTGGGCATAGTTTGAGTAGTAGTTTTAGTGGAGGCAGATTCAGTTGTTAGTAATTGTTCCATCATTGCAGCAGCTGCTGTAGTTGTCATGCTGGTTTCACAACTGAAAAAAAAAGAAAATATATTTCTAAATTTGATAATCTCTCTGTAGTAGATGTTTAATGCTATAATAGGAAGAGACTTCTATGGGTTGGCAGCTTAGCCCATCGCATCGTCTATATTAAAATACACGAATCATGGTTCCGGTTACTGAATTTTGTGAAAGAAAAACAGATGGATACGTTTTATGTTTTTGATTGCTCTCCTTCTAGAATGCATTTAAACAAAATTTTCTGTCAATTACAATTTGACAAAAAACACTTTTTTTCGTTGCTTTCTAAACGAATTGGAGCTGGACGTGTGCTACGATTGCTGATTAACCCAATTACTTCTCATTAGGCATGCAGATGGTGATTCTGTTCAGAGTTTAGGCAAAGGTAATGAGGCTCTCCCGGCAATTTAATACCGAATAAGATCCTTTTGTAACTTAATATAATATGGAGACTGGAGTAATTTGAGTTGGGTTGGGTAACCACTCGAATAATTATCAATTATAACTTTGATAGTAAAATTTATGTAGGACGTACGTTCATTTATTAAATTATTAATAATTTACTCTACACGTGCTATTCTAATGTTCAAAATAGGAAAACTTTGCATGTAAATATTATTTGTTACAGCAAACGCTTTGGACCGATTTTCAAATTTCTTTTACCTCCGCGACTATTATAGAATTACGAATTCTTGAGGATTACACAAATTAGAAAACAAAAATATGATTATACCATATTGAATAGGTACATCTAGAACCTAGTTGCAGACCTCTCCTTATATATATTTCATGTATAATTGAATAGAGTAGGTAGGTATACTTGTAATGGGATGCCTCCCTTGTGAGGACTCGAAAGTTTTCTCATTTATTATTATGAATAATGGAGGTTAGAGGTTATTCAGAAATTGAAGAATATTCGCGTGTAATCCTCAATATTTATTTTACGTTTTTCTATGATATTATTTTAAGTTATATAACGGGCTTGACCTCTTTCTTGTGATTTATGGTTTCATATTTCTGATTTATTTTTATTGCTTAGATGTCTCATAAAAATGAGATTATTATTTATTTATTTTATTTTTAATGCCTGGAGAGACAACAGGGAGGCCTTTGTCCAGCAGTGGGACGACCTGTAGGCTATAAAAAAAAGATGTCTCATAATCATAATAGCCATTAATAGCTTATAAGCTGTAATAATAGAATTCACGTATATTCAGATAGCGCTGCAGTGGATGTCTATCAGCTGACATGCTGATGAGGACAAAATAGTTAGACCTACGAAGAAACAGAAGTGGCAACCCACCTCTCACCTTGCCAACCGTCCTGGCAGCGGCACTCTCCCGTCACGGGGTCGCAGCGGCCGTGATGGCATCTCAAGCAGTCGTGGGCGCAGCTCGGGCCCCATTTGTTCCACGGACAATCTGGAATTTAGGCATTTGAATACTTTTTAACCACTTTTAAATTGGCGTTAAAATCATATTTCTATAGATGACTTAATTTTTTAAATTATTTTTTCTCAAACTCCTACGACAGGCTAAACCGTCAAATAAGACTTATTTAGATACTTAAGTATGACAAGTATTTATATTTTCTCTTTTTTTTCTCCCAGATATAGGGCCATAGAAGGTCATAGATAAAGGATACAAGTTTCATAAATATGTCTTTTTATTGTAAAAAGTCGTTGGTGTGACAATTGCTTTAAATTTTCCGAGCCCATTAATAAGAGCAGATATTGAGATATCATTACCCTCAGTGCAGCCTTGCCCAGTCTTTCCACTAGGACACGTGGGTATGCAGGATACGTCCTTCAGCTTATAACCTGGGCAGCATACTGCCATCTCTGCTGTCCTTTCTTCTGTCTGAAAAATCGAAATAAGCGCTCGCTCAATCGCTTGAAAATGAAAAATTCCTGTAAAAATATTTTCGAATTTAGAATCAACTAAAGTCCTCCTATATGACGGCAGTCAATATCATTGAGATCAACCATCTCAAATTAAGGCCCGTATTTATAATCAGCTCTCAAGAGTGACAGCCAGTTTGAGTTCGTATCAGAAAATGTCATTCCATTACAAATTTACCTGTCAAATCCGCACTCAATATTGCTCTCAATCTTGAGATCGCTTTATAAATACGAGCCTAAGTATATTTTTTATTTTGTTTGATTAATTCATGTTCTGGATAATCTAGTTTAGAATTATTATAGATCTATTTCTGAAAAAAATCAGTAATTATAAAAATCGTCTAAACTTTATAGTGAGAAAATAGTTTATTCCTACGAAAAAATCAATTAGTTATAATTTTTCAAATATTTGAGCCTATTTAAACAGAATCTGACTATGTAATTAGAGTCAGCTCTACCACTATTAAATATATTAACCTCTCCGTGTAATTATGACCATTTTATATTGACCGCAGCAATTTAACAACGAGGAAATATATCCTTGAGAAAAACTGGATCGATAGTGAAGTGACTGCCATCTGTCTTGCGCCCGCGTTTCTCACTTAACATTGCTCAATCGTTCATGGCGGCACTTTTCATGCTCAAGTGCTTATGGAATGCCATCGAATTACCATAAAGCACACATATTGGGATGGGACCTTATTCAGCCGACACTATCTACCCTGCTATTTGTTGCTACAAATCTATTCTGTACTCTTGTAGCTTACGCAAACATTCGGGCACTAAATACTTACTAGTACCGCCTATGATTGATATCAGTGTAACAGGCCGGCGAAAATCGGTGGAGTACCAGTCTAAAGGTATGCCTATGAGAAAGTGGACTGTTGTGGCTGATAAAGTATTACCTCGAGCCTGGTGAGGTCTCTCATCTCGGTGTTCCACTTGGAGCATCTCGGTGGCATCGCGAAGCACCACTCGTAAGTGCGGACAGACATCGGTGCGCGGTACTTTACGCGCTTGGTAATGTTGTATCTGAAATTTATAGAGATGCATGTGACGGAAAATACGTATAAAACTTGCCCTGCACAATGTTGGATGATGTTATATAGGACAACCTCGTTTTTAATGCTTTTGCGTTAAAAATCTTAGGGTATTAAAACATAATAGGTATGAAAAAATTAAGCATGCTTAGTTTATCATTATCTTCCTGCCTTTTTCCCGTACCTATATCTAAGAAAAATAAATCTGCGGGGCCAACTAGTAAAGAATAGAACAAAAAAGAAGAAATTGCTCAAAAGTAATATAAATTTTATGAAAAAGTATTTCCTTATTACTTAGATTCTGTAAGATACTCTAACACAATTTTGTGGAACTCAATATTGATTAATTAGGACAAGGCTGGATGGATTAGCTCTTAATTGCATTCATCTCAGTGGGATAAATACGAAAGATCTTCCAATTCCAATAGTTATCAAGGTAAAGGAAATGTTTTTTTTTTAAATATATTAAACCAATATTTTAGGAAATTAAGATAATCCGGGAAACACGTAGGATTAGTAGAAAAAACCTGCTTACTTCTGTTTCACCAAGCAGACGTTTGGTCCGCTCAAGCTGGTCACGTTCACCACCATCGCCACCATCACTATAAAAGTCACCGTCCACCATAGTTCAGTTTTTACAGTCATTAACACTTTCTTTATCACTGTCATCTTCACTCACCACTGTTTGTCCTCCCAATCCATGATTATTGGCGTTTTTAGATGGGACTATTACGTTTTTTTGTATTTTAATAAAATTACATTATCGCTTTTAGTACTTGTCTGCAAAAATAAAGTGATTAACATATTATCTACAGTCTGAAATGTTTCTGAAGCCTGCTCCAAAACTTTTGTATATTTTTGTAAACAAATCCGATTTTGCTTCTTTGAAACGCACCAGCAGCATAAACACTTGTTGCAGCTATTCAGACTGCGCCTGCGACTATTACGAAACGATCTAATTTACCAACTGCAGTATATCACACGACAGTAGCTCTGTAGTGGACAATTAACTGTGATGCCCTCTTTACGTCCCCATCCTGCCGAGTTAGTTGACCCCCCGCATCATGCAACGTCACTGGTCATGTGTGACGAAACAGATGGTACAATGAAGCTTCCATTAATCTTTGCTTCGGCTGATACATATTTACTATTATTTATATTACAAAGGGCAGGAAAATGATATATCTATCCGCTATAACATTAATTACTTATTTTGTGTATCGTGACGTTTGTGATTGATGGAAATAGCACTTGTTGGATCGTCTTGATTTTCCTTTGATTTTGCAAGAGAATTTGTACTTAGATATTTTTTTATTTTGACGTGTTTTATGTTGTATGTTATAGATAAAGTCTATAACATATAATATACACAGTCAGAAAAAGTCTAAAGAGTCTTGTTTTTAAACAAGTCCTTCGACTGGATCAACTAAGTACTATTTCATTCTCTGGTCAGTCAGGATGTACCCTATACCTTGCTTAGCAGCATCAGCTTCTAATCCTGGTCGAGCATATAAGGGTGTGTGTGTACTCGCGACGACGCGTCGTTTCGCATGCGCACAGGCAATTGGGCTGGCAGGCAGGATGCGCTGATTGGCGCGCGCCTTTATCAACCAACCGTCGACCTCTTTCCGACTTGTGAATGAAAGCGACAACTGCCTATCTTCGTATTGAAGTGAATTGATTTATAAAAGAGAAAGAGGATTAAATTTAACTTCATTTTAAGCCCGCATTGGCCTGTCTATAAAGTTCAATTGAATAAGTTTTTAAACTTCAAGAACTTTCGTTAGATATAAGAAGATTCTTGGATTGGTTATTCTTAAGACAATTCAGACTAAAGACGTTTAAAACATGTTGTGTTCAAATTGACCCAATTACAAAACTAGCAGTTCATTTATCACGAATCGTGATCATTTGCATCAGTTTCGTCACACGAGCTGAAATTAACGATGTTATCTAGCCCTTTAATAACAGTTTTAGTTACATACGGCTTCTTTGTTTATATACAAACGTTATCAATCAATCTCTTAACGATACTGCTCTATATGTTTTGTCAGTGAGCGGTTATACCAATAGTTATAGGGGGGGCTGTAACGATATTCTTCCGTTCGTCAATTGCTGTATCTTTTAGTGCCTATAAAATATTGTTATGAGTACCAAGTGGGAAGACACTGTACGTACGCGTAGACTTTTTATTAAAATCCTGGAATTTATTTTACTTTTGCTTGTATTATTTTAGGATGCGATCCTTACAAGACAAACGTTTTTGTTATAATCGGAAACCTTTTTATGTAGGATTAGGATAATAATAGAACTTGCTTTAAGATCAAACCCTGTTACGATAAAATCTAACAAATAAAATAATATTGTAAAAAGTATGATAATGATAAAATTAATAAACAGAAACGTTATTTCAACTTAAATCAATATAAATTATGTTGTACGATTTATTAGACATTATGGAATGATAGAGATCCAAAACCGTTTTAAACAGATTTTTCAAAATTCCATACTAGCTTATTTCAATAGGCGTGTTGGCTGGCTCTGTGTGAAAGTTTTGTAATATCTCACTCATCACATTCATTAATATGCAGGAATGTAAACAATGCGCATGAACAAATTGGTGGACGCGCGTAATATGATCAAAATGCGCGCAGGATGTGCTCTATTTGGCATCTGATAGTCTAATCGAAATGTTCGTGCAATTTACGAAACTGCGCATGTTTTGCTTTTATCTTGAACATACGATCTGGACTGTGATGGGGATGTTCTGAAAAATATTCTTTATGAAACAAAATGTCAAAGAAGAATAAATCATAAAAATAATTTAGAATGATTCTGAATCTAAATCCATCTAAGAAACAGTATACATACGTAGATGCTATGATACTTCCATGCTGGACTGGGAGCGATAGAAAAACATAGAATGTGCCAGCTGCATCTCCTCCCGGGCATGCTGTAAAAACCAGCTAAGGGATTCGAGGGTTTCAGTATATTGTAATTAAGGCGATGGGCTGACAACCTGTCACTACAGCAATATACAGATTTATCTTAAACAACCCTCAAAACTTGTCAAACGTGGCGGTACCTTTGTTTGGGTCGTTGACGCTCTGCCTACCCCATTAGGGATAAAAGCGTGATTTATGTATGTATGTACGTATGATAATTATTTAGTTGCTTACTGAATCGGAAAAATACAATTAGGTACACAGAATCAAAATATATCTGTTTTATCCTATATTTCTCCGAATCAGTGATAGTAGGCACTAATGAAGATTACTATGTGATTTTTGTGGGCTGGCTCTATATATTACACATTATTTTCCCTTATTGTTGTTGGTTTATTGAGGTTAGGTAAGTACTGCTAACAGTTTTAAAGGAATACATTAGATTAGAACATTAGAAGAAAACTTAATAAGTATGTCAAAGAAATAGTACCATTTAAACAGGGATAAGTTGTTTTTTAGCCAGTAACAAATGATGAAATTTGGAATATGCGAGTCGATGAAGCTATAAGCTGAACTCTGGTATAGATACATTTGCTGTCGACAAACCAGGAAAAAGTTCTCTAATTCCAACTCCAACATCTCCCACCCAAGTCGTGTACTCTGTCTAATGCAGCAATAAAAAAGCTTTTACGAACTCGGACTTGTAATAATTTCAGTTGATCCAGAAACCAGCTGCCGGACTCAGTAATTGTAAGCTAATGGCATATTAATTGTCCTAATGAGTCTAATGACCATACCACAAGCCGCCGGCTCTGCTACAAGGGAACAGATGTAATTGCATTCGTAACACTCCACTTTGAAGATAATTTCCATTCACGGATGGAAAATTATGTGAAGCAAGATTTTAGGCTTAAAAGCGGCGTTTACTTCTAAAGTGTGGTTTGAATATGTAAAATTAGCATATGAAATAAATTAAACTAACGAAGCGATTTTAGCGTATTTTTGAATTGCACTTTTATATGCTTAAATTAGAATTTTGAAAAAAAAAACGTCTAATTGTTAAATAGAAATACCCCATTTAAACAATATTTAAGTTTTAACAGACAAAAAAATGTATTTTCCAGGAAAATAATCCAAGACAAAGTGATTTGCTTATCTCTACTGCTTTAGAAAGTTTATCTTTGCACAGAAAATTGGACTCCCAGTTACATAACAATTGAAAACGTAAGAGTTCTCTGGAATACAAGCTGAATTAATAAAAATTAAAAGATCAATCAAATTCTTCCTTGAATCATAAAATTGATGATGATTAAGAAATCAGTAAGTAGCCGTTTAATTTAAATGTTAGCATATTTTTTTAACTAAAAAACTATGTAGGTACTTATTTGATTATCTTACACAAAACTTATTAGGCCAATTTCACAAACAAACACTCGCGATAATAACTGATAAGACTATAAACAACTTGAGCTATGTACCAGGCGCGAAGGATTCGTAAGAGCACATGCGACCGACGCCGCGACCCGGTCTCGACTGGGACAGGCTGGGAACACCGGAAACAGGGATAATGTACGTAACACTGGGATGAGTATTGCTACAGGATGTCAGTGTGTTAGGGAGGGTGTGGAAGCAGAGAATCTAGCTGTATGAAGAAACTAATTGGAAGCATAGAGACGAGTAAACACAGCTGACAAAAAATGTGATTGGAAACGCTCACGTTAGGAACCATAATACATAGTATTGTATTCTTTGTTTATATGTTATGCTAATATATAATGTACCTAACAGACATTTAATGTTATATAATGTCTGTTTGTATACGCTTTAATTAAAACAAGTATTGATATTTAAAATTCAATGAGGATTTGAAGAAGAGATTTAAATACAGTTGTAATTTGGATGGCGCTTATATTATTTTGTTACTTTTAAATAAAAAAATGTATTTATGTTGCTCCCGCCATCCTGTAGGTGGATTATGATACGGTATGCGTTTGGAATAAAAATGGCGATTTCAATGGATTCACCAGACCCTTTTAGTTTTTATTAGGAAGGGATAACATGGAAATTGTTCTGTCCACATCGGGGTAAGTGTACTTACTGAAGGGTCTCAAGTGTCTCCGTTGCTGTAAGCTGTGGCAATATTTCATTCTCTACTATATACTACTTATGTTTAGGCTAGGTAAATTTTGTTCTTGTATTTTTGGGACTGGAACAAAATAGTACGTATCACTTCTATTGTGAACATGAAGGTAGTTAAATCCAAAAATAGTGTTGATATATATCGCATTTAAAAGCCAGTTACCACAGCAACGCACAATCCTACCGTAAGTGAAATGCGAAATACCTCAGACTCCCAAAAATTAATGGTTAGGTATGGCAAAACCGTATTCCATAAATTTATTGTTGGCACTCTGATATCCCGTCTGATATCCACGTCTGATTCTATGTACCTATGTATGTAATGTATGTAAGAAGGTGGAAAAAAGTGTTCTACGTTTATTATTTATTCTTCAAAATTACGGAATATGTTTCGTTGTTAGGTGTATTTCCCTAGAGTAATGTCGGGCCTCCTGTTGCGATGCAAACATTATGAGCAAGTAGCTTTATGTGCAGAATTTATGATTATGTTTTATGATGATGTTTCAGAACTTTCAACCTGCTATACCTATATAAATTTCAACAATACCTATTGTTTATCTACCGTACAATTTAAAACTGTTATTTAAGATTGTTACTTTGAATAAAAGTCTCTGAGATTATTTTCATCTTCAAAGAAAATTTATAGGGATAGAATTTGAAATTTTGGGTTATTACGTCAGTCATGTCTGTAGCAGCATTATTGTTGTAGAGCAAATGCGAACGATGCCAATATCGTTTGACAATATCTTCTAAAATATTCTGTTCTCAGAGGTTCTCTCTCAGCTATCATTTTGTCCTTGCTCTGCGATTTCGTCTGACATTCAAATAATATTCACGGATCGTTTACTTTCATTTTTGTCTTTTCAAGAATATATCGAAAGGAATATGGCGGAATTTGACGTGCCAAAACATGTCCAAGATGTCATAGTAATAAGGAGTGGTGGTACTAGGCCCATAAGATTTGACACAACCCTCAATTTATTGGAATTATAAACCTTTCAGAATCTTATATGTTAATATAAGTTGAGAACTGTGGAAAGTGACCTACTATGACCTAAAATAACCTAACTATGACACATTTTGGACCTAAAATAAGATTATAGATAATTAAATAAGACACATCACCGTTGCGTCGTTTTTGGTGATGTCAAAATGACAGGGGTAATTTTAGGTGAAATTTCAAACATTCCGCGAGCATCTTCTTGTAGCTATACCACGACCATTAGGTGGAAACCATTGAGAACAAAGAAACAAGCTCATTTAAACTCTTTTTTAGAAACACTACATCTATAAAGTTATACAATGACCAAAACTATATTGGATCCTATTTTTATTACACCAGAATGCCATAACAGTGTAAATAGTGCGCCGCGTGCACTGCCGGTTCAATAACGGTGGCGACAGGGAGTCGCCGAGGGAGACTTGGCGGTTTAATACTGACCCCCTCATACTATTATGGAATCGGTTTGGCTGCGTAGTAGTTTCAAACATTCTTCAAATGAGTTAATTTATATGTTGGCAGTTCCGCCTCGGTCGAAATAGACATGTGTATTATAATTTGATTAAAGTAATAATAGAGGTCAGTGGGAACTGTCCGTACGTGGTTGCGGGTCAGTACTTATAGTTTCATTTTACCCCATTTCCTCCCGAGGGTGCCGTACAAGTTAGAAACGAACAACAGCTTTTCCTTTGAATAGCATCTCACAAGACTGCTATAACCACTGTGCTGGACTACCTATGAATAAATGTGTGATTTATAAATTTGTACACCGACAATTTGTATAATTTTTGTATAACTTCTCCTCAGGGGCTAATATTAAAGTACCAGGAATACAGGGTTATTTTTAATTATGTAATTTATTAAGAACAATTACTAACGGTCAGTTACAATTCATATTTTTAATGATAGTACGCAAACTGATAGGGGATGCTGTGACAACGTATTGTACAAAATGTTTTAAGATTATTTCATCCCATATACCAGTTTCTTGGGGAAAGTTGGCTTTTATCACTAGCACATACCTAGTTTTAAGTATCAGTCACTAAAAGTCACCCCATATAACAAAAGTGCTAGCAAACGCGTGAGATTCAATAAGTCGGCGACACATTGTCGGGAGGGCCGCGAGGGGCGTAATGTAACGATGTTTGCGGAGCTGCAATGTGCGATTGTATGCGGGTGGAGTCGGTAACATGGTTACCCAGTAAGTAAGCTAAGTTGTATCGAGGGTGTTTTATGGGGCTGATCAAGTGATCAACCTTTTTAGTGCGGCTATTACACAAATGCTTTCGTAGTGAAAATGTTGCACCTAGTGCTGTAAACATCTATGGTTTACCTTCTATTATAATAATAGGATCAGTAAACTATAAGGTGACTTCTGTCTTCTTCTTCTGTAATAGCTGTGTTCTAATAGCAGATACATTTATTTTTGTTTACCCTAAGAGTGCTATTACAGAACTCATCTTACAAGTATTAAAGTCGATACCTACCTATCCTACGAGTATTTATAGAATGTTACTAATTTGTTTTACAACCAACATTCAAGAGTCCTAACCTAACCTAACCTAACCTAAACAGTCTTGTGACACAATTCCATCTTATTAAACTGTCCATTGTAACGGCTTCTCTCAACCAATCTTCCAGGATGATATATTAAGGCCGCGTCACACTGGCGCTGCGTCCCTTTAGCCAGTTATCTGGTAATGTTTACTCGGGAGTGTTACTTTATCAGCGGGGGACGGAGCGAGGGTAGCAATGTTTGTTTATTGGTAATAGGCCATCAAAATAGCGGTGCGGTTGAAGCTTGAAATAGGAAAAAGTAATAAGAACTTTGAGACAATGTCGTATGGTTTGAGTAGATTTTGTTTTGTCCTAGTCTGAGTTACTTTTTACCTTAAACAATAGATACAGGTATAAATTTTAAAATTTTTAACAATTAGAAAACTTCTTCGAGCAGCACAACTTATTGACTAATGGGAAAACTCATTAAGATCCGGAAAAAACAGAGGATTAAAAAAATGCCTAGTTAAAATTTCATTGGTCCATTGGATCTCGATTAGGCACATATAAAATTCTCTCTACTACCCTACTTCCTAGCCCCACAGTTCAGTTATCCTTCTATTTTTTTGGTAATGTTTATTTATCAATAGAGTAGGTAGAATTTCCTGTGAATTATGTTGATCGAGTAAACAACTGTCCATTACGATTATCCAAATAGATATGCTTTGGAAAGTAATTAGATAGGTACCTAATTATATTATATTAATATGTTAAATAGTTTAGCTCTGCTTTTATTTTTATATTAAGTTCTTGTTTCATGATGAATTTAATAGCTGTAATAAAATAAACCATAGTTTTTTTACCAAAGATAAGACGTTGGCAAAATAATATTTTGCAATGTAGAAGTATTTGAATCATAATTTTATTTGATTAGATATCAAATATCTCAGTCCGTTGGCCTTTTAAATCAATGTTTTTGTTCATCATTAGAATAATCCAATTTGTTTAGTTAATATCTTCAAATATAGTGTTTTCCTCCCTAGGTAGATAATCAATCATCATTAGGGTCATTCTTTGAGAGGTCGAAATTTTCGGTCACACGCTTAATACTCTAATGATATAAAACGCACAGCTTAAAACTCTTTTTTATATGTTTGTTTGTTTAATTAACTACCTAGAATTCCTAATTTCAACATAATATTACAAAATACGTTAAACTAAACCATAGTTAGAAACCTGAAATCGGGGTCAAAACTAGCGTTCTTCGCGTGTCACACTCTGCTCTTCCGAAATTGAAAAGCTTATAGCAATTTATTCACCTGGACTATGTCGTACTTTTTACCCATGAAAATGATCCTGGAAAACCACAGATTTATTTAAAATAATAAACTACACACATATTTAAACACCAACATTCACAAAACAAGCACTTTGTGTCGGTCACACGTTTTCGAGACTTCTGAGCGCGCGGTTTGAAACGACTCTTACGTCTCAACGAAGCTAACTATGACCAGGAAAACACTCCCGCCATTTGCCAGTCCTGACATGGCATCTGAGGAAAGAGGACTGGTGACTCATCGCAGTTCCCGAAAAAAAATAGAAGGTGCTTAATTTTCGAGACCAACATTTTTCTACCTACGCAGATCACTCAAGTGGACATGTGTAATGTATGATAGAATAACACTTTGAATCTGTTAGTACTATTATTAACTCGTAAATATAACCGAGATTTTAGATTAATTTTAAAAAAAGGAATTTATTGCATAGTTTAGAGAGAAATTGCGAAAATACCCTAAATTTGGTCACTTGGGTGGCGTGATTTGGGTGGCATTTTGTCCACCAAAGCGACATTTCACACCACTCAAGTGACTTATCTTATTACTTAAACAAAATTCATATGAATACCGCGTTCTTATTGTAAAGTAATTAATGTAAAACATTATTTATGAAGCGTATAGTGATAATCTTGTCTAATAGCTCGTTTATTATGACTTTTCGTTTTAAGGAGAACATTTTTGTCTTGGCAGACAGCTGACTGATAATCCTTCGCCCCGGAACTTCTTCCTTGGCGGAAATCTCCTTCGGACATACTCAGGCTCCCTGGAGAGGCAATCCACGCGGCCTGCAACTACAGGCCGGTCCCTGGGTTCTTCTTTAGCTACCCTCCGCGGTCAAGCCCACCGTGTGAGACCCCATGGCAATTCGTGCAATGAACTGGTCGATGTTCTCCCACTCGAGATCTCGGTGAAGCACATCGTTTCTCATATAATATTGGAGTCTTTATTGCCGATCGGACAGTTAAGTTTTCCTGGGCTCTGATCTTCTTTTTCAACGAGTTGCACGCGAGAGCGTACCAAGCGGGTGCCGCGTACGTCAGCCTAGCGCGCAAGTACGTTTTGTAGATGTTGAGCTTGGTTTTCGTGGGCAGTTTGCTATCTTGTCGCAGTTTGGCTCGGGCTGCCTTGACTTGTCCCACCGCGTTCGTGTTTTTTCATGGTGAGGTTCCTGTCTATGGTTATACCGAGATGTTTGACAGGGCTTTTGAACTCCTGTCCATGGAGGCGAAGTGGGGGTGGTAAGTGGCATCTTCCTATGATTAGAGCCTGTGTCTTGGCAACGTTTGCTTTCACGCGCCAATGGCTCAACCAGCCTGGGAGCGCGTCGACCGTCGGCTGCATTTTCTTGGCTGCATGCTGTGGTTTGTAGGACGCTGAGATGAAGGCCGCATCGTCAGCGAATAGAGCCAATTAAACGTCACCCACTCTGGGTATGTCGTCCGTGTAGATGGAATAACACGCCGGGGAGAGACAGCCAGCTCCCTTGAGGGACTCCCGCTTCGATGGGGTGTTCAGTGGATCTGGCACCTTCGACGGCCACGTGGAAGTTTCTGCCTCTGAGGAATGACTCGATGGTCTTGACGATCCTTCTGGGTGTTGAGGTTTTCGACAGTTTGTAGACGAGCCCATCGTGCCACACCCTGTCGAATGCCTTTTCCATGTCAATTATTACGAACACCGAGTATTCCATCTTGTTCATCCTCGTAGCCATGTCATAGTTCACTCTAGCAGGTTAGAGAGTTGTGGAATGCTCTAAGCGAAACCCGAACTGTTCTGGTCTTGGGTATGTGAGGCAGGATAAACTTCTCAAACACTTTGGAGAGCGTTGGTAGCAATAAGATGGGCTGATAACTCTCCGGGTTGGCCAAGTTCTTGCCTGGCATCGGAAGCACAATGATTTTTGCGCTTTTCCATGATGTGTGGAAATGACCAGTTCTGAGGATTCCGTTGAAGACTTGGGTGATTGCTTAAACGGTCTTCTTGGGTAGATTTCCCCCAACTCATGTTTGATTCAGTTGGTGGTTGAGATGGTTCTTTAATGGAGGGAATCTGGTGAAGAACTTTCTGGTGCGCTTCTTTTCCTCTAGCAGGTCTCGCAAGTGTTGTGGGAGTGGTTGCATTTTGTTCTTGGCTTGAACATCCTTGAGCTTTCTCCAATCACCACAAAATGGTGTGGTGATTTTAGTGGTAGCTTGGTCGATTTCTCCAGGGGTCGATACGGGATGGTCCAGTTGGAAGGTTTCCATTTAACGGTAATAATTGCAGAAATTGCGACTATGCCTTGAAGGGTTTTTCCGTTTACTTATTAAGTATAACGTAAGAGATTTCAGGATAAGATTTGCAGTTCGCATTTAAGTTTTTGAAGTAAACAAACTGTTATAATATCATTAAAAGTAATCAAAAAGGATATTAAACTCATGCTGACGGTGGTAATCTTTCACTTTTTCCTCATAATAATAACAAGGTCACTCGAGTGGCACAATATGTCACGTTTGGTGGCATCGAAAATTTCGAAAATTAATTCTGTTGTAACCTGTGGTTAGATATGAGTAATTTTTTGTAATTAAACTTTTATTGATCTCTTTATTATTTTCCAATATAAAAAAATTGCAAAAACGCACAAAAAAAATTCGCCACTAAAGTGACCCGAAGAATCATTTCTGAAGAACGACCCATTAACCTTTTGGTGCAAGATTTCCTAACAAGGGTCTTACAAAAGTAGTCAAAGTTATCCTATCTACTTTATCTTGTAGGTACCTCATTACTTAGTTTAATTACTTTGGTTTAAAACTTAGTGGACTATGTTATACTTAGATTTGTCTCAAAAATTTACTACATTATGTATATTTTTATTTATATTTGTAATTATGCAGTTTTCTGTGTATTTTTGATAAATAATCCTAAATATATTTTTAAGTTTTTACAAGTGATAGTACCTATTCGTTGCAGGTGTTGCTAGGCTGAGACCCAGTATAAATCTTTTTATCGTTAAATCCCACACGGTTTCCAAATCAAGTTGAGCTGCTGGACAAATTGGTTCATTGACTAACTCAATTACAACTTATTGTTTTATGTCTGCCCGCATCGATCGGTTTAATTACTTCGAGAGTAAAGTTCTAACAAAGACTTTTATTCGAAGCTTTCATTGAAAAAGTTAAATGTTCAGTAAGTTTTTGATTTTTTTCATTATAATTTTATTTCTGAACTTTTCTAAGATTTTCTATTTGCTTTATACTAAATTTATTTTTCACTGTTTAATAAATAAAACTAGATCGGTTAGTGGCCTGACTTCACTAACCATGATCCTCTAAACATGAGCTAAATTAGATATGCGTACTTTTCTTGAATACCTTTATTATTTTGAAGGATTTGAGACCTAGGTATAAATATAAATTGTCTCTCACATGGACCTGAAATTTATTAGTTATAGGAAAAAGAAAAAAATATACCTAGATAGGTATTTATTTTAATAAAAATCATATTTATTTCGTGTTATCACAATCATATCCAAGAAGTACTTTGTTAAGTCTTTACGAACATAGACTATTTACAAAATTATAACATTGTAATCTTTGATCCATCCTTAATTCTAATTAAGTAATAATTTTATATACATTCATATTTATCTATGCAATTAACCCTGAGAAATCTAAGCTTAAACTATCATGTCAAATATTAAGTTGTCATGGACATGGAATTGTTATGTCAAATAAAGACTACAATTTATTTGAATTAATGAGAATACTGCATGCATCTTAATTAAAATGTAACAAGAGGCAAACTAACTATAAATCATTTTAGCATAAATGTGTTAAAATATAAACAAATTTCACACTGACGAACTTTAAAAAAATATCTATTCTAAGTTGTTATTTTGTTCTATCGCCACCGCATGCCGATTACTGTCGTGATCATGGAAACTAGAAGAATGGAGACGAAGCTGGTGACGTCAAAGTGCTGATGAGCTGCGTTGTAGAAGCCTCCGTACACCTGTAGACCTGCTGTCTCGATACTAGAAAAGAGAAATTAGAAATAAGAAATTGATTTTTTAAACAAGACATGTTTACTTAGAAGAGAAAGAAATTATACGCTTATGGGTTTTAGTAGGCATTTTTAACTGTGATTATCTAGAAGTTATTCAAAAAGGTCGTTTTGCTTATTTCTACTGGTGAAACTAAGCCACCTGCTTCAGATTTCGACTGAACTAACCTGAACTTGCAGTAGTCGCCGTCGTAGCTCCAGCCCAGGTACTCCCCGGTCCTGAGGTTCTCACTTCGCAGCCAGTCTTCAAGCGGCCTGAAGTAGTCTCTCAAAGCTTCGCCATTCAGCCGGGACTCGCCGATGGTTTGCTGCAGGATCACGTTCCAGGGTTGAGAGGATCCGCGTTCCATTATGCGTCTGTAATAGAAACAGGGTTATGGAATTGGATATTACAATTTAAAATAAAATGATACTCAAAAAATGCAGTGGAATGATTCGCCTAGGACAATAAAAATAAATCATCAAAACCGTCGATAAAGGCACCAGCCACCACTACTTCAGGCTTGGCAACTTATTATTTTATCGCATAATTCATTTTATGCATGTCATACAAAAGACGTAGGTATATGATTACGTTTATCCGACAAGCTAAACAGTCATCAGTCTATTAATTTTGTGGGATTGATTGTATGAATTGATAGTATGGAACATAATTCACATTGTACATTTACAAATTAATTGATCAATGAATGACGTGACAATGTAAAATTATCCACTTATAGGATTATTATCTTTTTATTGTTGCATGAAAATTGGGAATAACATTAGGTACATAAGCCACCTTCATTATCCTATACACCTATTTTGAAGTTCGAAGTTTTACCCGACCGAACGAAACCTATAAGGATAATACTTACAAAATTAATTTGTCACTACTTCTACCTATTAGAATAACTTACTTAACTGTAGTTGGACCGTACAATTTCCCTGTCAAAACTAATTTCTCACTTGCTACTGCATTACTTAACTATAGCAAGTTACAAAACTCCGTCTAGTCTATAAGGCCTACAGCCGTTTATATCTACGCCCATTTAGGCAAATAGAAGATATGCGGTAGTGGTCAAATACGTTTATCAATTCAATTTATAGATCGTTCGTGATCATAATGACGTAGTTGGTTTGGTAGACACCGACTGAAATACAAGGTTCAAATTCCATTTGAAGTCAATTTTCAACCCGGATTGAAATTTTAAAACTTAATGATTACCTACTTAATATTATTATTATTAAAACATCATCACAGCTGTCAATTCAATACTATAATAGGAGTCAAATTACCTATATCAATATCCTCGAGACATGTTCATTTTTAACTCTGTCATTAAAATGTCAATATTGAGTATTCGCATGTTTATACATACATGTTTACAAAACACTGAATAACATAAATGACCCTGTCTTTTAACAAGTCGGTAATCTCATCTTCAGTAATCTAACTACAAATATCACGTAAAGATAGCAAGCCCACCCATTCTATTCTATGGCGTAGCCTCATAAAATCCTTACTTAGCATATCTTTCCCCACTAAATATTGCCAACCAGAGGAATTTCCAATCGTATTTTACTTAGACGTAGAGTAAATCAGTAATTTAATCAAAAGTTGTGCAAAATCACTTCTTGTTAGATCAAGAACAAAATGCATTGAATATACAGTTTCTCTATATTTAAATAATAAACAGGTTATTACAACCCAAGTATAATAACATGCTTTTGCATACTGATCTTTTAATTGTCGAGAAGTGATTGAGAAACTGGCATGAATTCATGACATAATTGCGAACACCTTGGTGCTAGATATTGCTCACGGTAGCTCTAATTGCTAGTTTTCTACTATATGAAGCAACGTAATTTTTGGTTCATTGGGCGGTGTAATTTTATAAGGGCATTGCTCGCCAAACACGAATCAGTGTTAAAGGAATTTGGATATAAATCATTTACAAGCAAATGAAAAAATATGTGTACTACCTGCAAAATTTCAACCTCTTTTCAGTGTGTTCAACTATCTAAACAAACTCTTTTGACAACTAATAAACTGCATTTCAACAAGCATACTTGATGATTGGGTCATCAACATAGAAATCTCTATTCAATTCCAGCCTGATGATTTACAGAGCTGGCCCTAATCGCTTTCAAGTGATTTTACAGGGTGAATTATTTAATCGTATGGCGTTTTGTAGAATATTTTAAAGGGTGAATTCAGTACATGAAACCGAACAACTTTCCCCACGGGACATAATAAAAGTTATAGGCCGTCAGACAGAAAAATATTTGTTCTTGCACAGTGAAGACAATCAGCTGACATTTAGCTGACACAATGAAAAGTCAAATTTCTTTTATGTTTGACGTTCTATGTTCTATGATAGGTACTCTCGTATACACTTAGCCTCTGGGGCATGATTTTAATTTCACCCTGTACTACCAGGGCAGTAGGAAGCCTAGGCGCTGTCCATTGCCCAAGAATCCTATACAACGTAACCGTATCAATAGCCAGAACTGGGCATTGTCTTACGGTAGTTAGACCCTGGGTTATATAACCACCTGAGTCACGATTGCTCTGTTTTACTTACCAACTTTGTAGTTAACGAGATTTATCCAGTTTTTTACCCCACGGGGCGTAATCCATTTCGGGTATGTTGTGGTGTCTCTGTGGCAGAGTTCATATTTTTCATAAATTGTATGGTTTCTTGCTTATAGGTCGTGATGAAACCTTAGTAATCATTCCAATCAATTGAATTGGCTCTACGCGTATAAGAAGCCAAATATACTTCAATTTCTATTTAAAGCTTTAGATTTGCAATACTGCTAGGTATTCTTACTTCTACCAGGTTCTCGCAACGTCTTTTCCCTAAAAGGGTTTAAGAATAAAATGTCACAATCTCACAAGATAACTTGGATATGCGTTTAATGTTACTATCCAATGGTAGTACTATAAAATAGATATGAATCTCGGCATAGTTACGTTATGTAAGTGTGTCCAGCGAGTCTGATCTTAAAGTTGACCTAAATGCGTATTAACATGCCTGCTATAGTACCTTAGCTTTGGCATATGAAGTAATATTCGTGTTGTATTTGGAGACAACGGTTTGACATCATGTCACGTCATAGTCATAGGTTTGATTTTAAAAGAGGGCTACCTATTGTTTTTGGCAACATGGTTTTTGGTAGAAAACTGTTTTAGGTAGTGAAGACCTAATATTACGATGTAGAATAGTGAGTTTGTTTTACAACCGAGGTAATAAATAATTGAGATGTCAGAGCACATTATGATACCGGGTTTGACCCTATTGCCTCCCTTGGGTGTAGTAAACCCCTTGTATAAGCCATCGTCAACTTTCGTATAACTAGCTATAATTAGTTACCATCTAATTACAGATTTTGAAGCTATTCTCCCACAAGATGACTATAAAGAAGGCGGATACGATATATTGGATATTTTTGGAAGGAGTCTTCTTATTTACTCGGTACGTTAGAATTTTCTATTCCTATTTTGAATATTTACAATGATGTACTTAGTCCGAAATATGGTCAGTTTTTTAACACGACGTTGTATAGAATTATGCAATTGAGACATTTTCACAGTCCGTTGGACCACCGCTGCCGTCAAAATGCATATCTTACGGTCTCTGTTCTGTGCGTTGCAACAACCGACAACCGATTTGCCCCATATCCAACCGCTTCCTACACCAATCGCAGCTTACGAGGTAATTAGGGACGGCAGGAGTCACGACTCAACACAATTCTACTATTGAGATATGTTAAGGTAAGAAGAAACAGCTGAATTTTGTGCCGTTTGTTTTGCATGAGGATTTTTTTAATATTTTTACTTTGGAGATAGACTTTCTGCCAAAGTCAAGTTGAGTTAGGTATGAAGAAAACTTGGTTTAGCCTGTTGAGTTATGATTTGAAGTATAGAGTAGGTACGTACTATGAAGTGAGATGTAAGTAAGTTTAATGGCTTACAAAGTAAAAAAGTATTTTAGTTGCGTATTCATTATTTTATCTTCTATTTATTTTTAATACATAAAATATAATTTTAAAATAAATTGCGTGTATATAAAATTTACATTAAGCTTAATTATGTAATTTAATTTGCATCGAAATCTAATAATGTTCCGCGACTTTTTGTACAGTACAAGTTTGCTTAATTTAGAAGTGTGATTTCATTAACTATGATGAAGTACTTGTGAATTATTATTATGGTTATGACTCTTAATTAATTTGCTATTGTGTCCATATTTTTAATGCTGGACAGGAAATGATCACTTCAACCTTCAGTTTTAGATTTTTAATATAATAGTCGATAGCCTGTGGTGAGAAATAATTATATTAAAGTTTTAATTATAATCTGAGACAATTGCAAGCGCTAAAAAGTTGGAGCTTTTGATTACATCTAAATATAATAAAAATGTTAGTCCCATAAAGTTTACTTGTAATTTATCTTATAGAAAAATAAGTGAATAAAATCTCGTAGCTTTTAAGTATCTCCATTTTCCTCACATTCTTGTCAACGTTGAGAAATTCTTAACAAAATATAGGAAAAAAGCAACATAAAAGCTAGGGATCGAACCCATTACTAGTTGCGAGTATGCAAAGTTCAGTCAACGAAGGAAGTTCACATACATACATAAGTACATACAAATAATCAATCACGCCTTTTTCCCGGAGAGGTAGGCAGAGACCACATCATTCCACTTGTTACAACCCTTACATAGGTATTTATTTCGCTTAGGTAGTTCAAACCTTATTTATCTCAATAAACAATAACATTCCGTCCAGTACCCAAATCTTATATCCGCAAAAACCACAAACGGATATCGTTGTGGTACCACCATTGTTCTTGGACCATTTCATTTCAATACAGCCTTGCGCTGTCGGTCAAGGTTGTCCTATTACACGATTCTAATAATTTTATCCAATAATACCTACTGCGCTAGTACTTCTATACAGGGTGTTAGGAAAAGTATCGCGGCCTTTTTAACCAAATTGTTTACTTATAACATAGACCACATCTAAACTTATAAAATCGTTTGTCCTTACTGACTGACTGACTGACTGACTGACTGACTGATTCATCAACGCAGAGCCTAAACTACTAAAGCTAGAATCGTGAAATATGGAGAGCAGGTTCCTTTTATAACGAAACCTACCACTAAGAAAGGATTTTTGGATTTTCCCCCCTTAAAGGGGTAAAAAGGGGGTGTGAAGTTTGTATGAAAGTCCGTCAATTTTGAACGTAGGATCTTCTAATTTTGTATTAAGGGTAATGATTTAAAAGTAATGAATACGTGTTTCAGCGTTTTTGGATTTTCTACCCCTAAAAGGGTTAGATACGGTATGGAAGTTTGTATGGAAACTCCGTTAGTTTTGCAGTTAGGATCTTAAAATTTTGTATTTAGGCTAATGATTTAAAAGTAATGAATACGTGTTTCAGCGTTTTTGGATTTTCTACCACTAAAGGGGTTAAATACGGGATGGAAGTTTGTATGGAAACTCCGTCAGTTTTGTAGTTAGGATCTTATAATTTTGTGTTTAGGCTAATAACCAAAAATTAATGGACAAGTGTATCAGAGTTTTTGGATTTTTCATCCTTAGGGGGTTAAATAGGTGATGAAAGTTTGTAATAATATCAACAGCTCTTTTTCTTGATTTCTAACCATTGCAAACCTTTTTATTCAAGAACTTCTTAGAGCAAATTTGTGTTTTGTAAGGTGTTTTGATAATTTGACAGATTATAAATTTTAAAATTAGAACGTCATCGAACCAGACTAACTTTTTTTAACCAACTTCAAATAAAAAAAGGAGGAGGTTCTCAATAAGGATGTACGTTTTTTTTTATGTACCTATGTTACCTCAAAATTCCGTAATTTATTTTATCCAATTTGAAAGATTCTTTTTTTTATTAGAAAAGGTACCTATATTTCAATGTTAGTTCCCCGTCCAGCAAAATCTAATTTTGATCGTGGGATCCATGAGAAATGACGGAAACTCCTCAAATTTAATAGGCACACATATATCTATTTTGATATTTTAAGTTAATCTGATGTGGAACTAAGAGCACAACGAAATTATAAGATGCATCGAGATAGGTACCAATTTTACGAAATTTAGTCACCATAATGAGCAATTTTTGGTTAGTAGAAATCAACGAAAAGGGGTTGAAAGAATCTTGCAAAAAATATATTTTTGTACTATCCTTTTAACTACCATTGTTTTTGATATCCCACTCGATAGGTTCAGCCTTTTTTGAGATACGTGGTAACAAAGAATAGGGGAAGGTGCTTGCCTCTTTCGAACATTATCATCCATCACTAATACATTAATTAAAGAGTTGTAAGTATATATGTGTTGTGTATGTTAGTTTATTTGTTTGTTTCTTAATTTGTCATCATTGAACTCGAAAATTAATAGAACTATTTTTAAAATTCTTTCACTATTAGAAAGCTACGCTCACTGTGCGATGCGCGTGCGTAGCAATATCAGCTTTTTACTACGAAAAATATCACACTCACACAGAAATAAAAGAATCTTTTAGATGTGGTCATACTAACAGCTACATGACAATAACCTGATCAAGGACAAAAACAACTTTTTACCGCGGGAACTCAATCCCACGGGAAAACTTTTAGCGGCGGGTGAAACCGCGGGGCGGAAAGCTAGTAGTATATAGAAGCAACGGAAAAACCCGTATTGTATACAGAATGGAAACCCGTTTTGTATGAAAAATGCAAAGTTTTGTAGTCTCTGGAAGCTCGTTTGCTTTGCTTGCATGTCAAACTAAAACGCTCGAAGGACGAACGTTTGCCTTCACATATAAAATATACAAAGCGAATGCTCTGGGCGTTTTTGACCAATATTTGCTTTTGTCCGAAGGGTCGTAAAAGCGGTACCGGAATATGAGCCGATGAGCACCCTCCTTCAAAAGAATACTAACTGTATGAAAAGAGTTAAATTATTTACCTACTTTTCTTCGACATATTTGTTAGATATTTTAAGTAGAGCATGTGGTACTTCTAACACCCTGTATATTATGTAATAATACGTCGGCTTACCAACCAGAGTGATATTGTAATTGCATGATTGGCTGCAAACTGGTGCTGTGTCATTGGATAGGGTTTTGTACGAAGGTAAATGTTGAAAGGTATTTACATTTAAAAATTTAAATGTTGACTATATGATTAACTAGATCACTACCTTTAGATTCTAAATGTATAGAATTATTATAGCTTAGTATGGTGTATGATCTACTATTTAGCGTTTCATCTCGGGCAACGCTCTGCCACTTCTGGCATAGACCAAGTCAAAATGAATCCATAATTTTTAGCTTATCCGGAAACCAAAATTTTTATAGGGTAACACTTTAAGGTTAACCTTGACAAAATCCTCTAATATTACACAATGCGAGTTTATCTTACAAACGATCTCCGATGTGGAAGAAATCTATCAAACGAGACAGCTATTGAATTTACACAGCATTGTAGTAAATTTGAGATAACGATCGTACAATTTTATGGCGTTCTGGCCGTAATAAAGGTTACAACTAAATACTTATATATATTTTGAATAGATGTCTTAGTAGAAATATAATGAGTTTCTCTGTCTAGGTAGTCCTTCCGCGAGGTAGCCGAAACTAGTCAATAATAGAGCATGCTCAATTGCTCAACCTGAGACTAAATTGAGAAGCCACAAAGGCACTGGCAGTCCTACATGCTTTATAAGACCTTAAATGTTTTTAGAGTTATTCTTTTGCATCCACTTATTATACGTATTAGCGAGGAATCCCACTCGCTAGAAGAATTTGCACTTTTTCATGTTTAGCGCCGCAATCTTAGGTTGCTTTTCTTTGGTCAAAGATGGAAGTAGCAGCCATCATTTTCAGAACTTGGCAAGTACTCACGTTAAAATGTTGCCAGCTTCAGGTTGCCGGTAGATGTCGCATTTGTGCAGTGGCCTGGATGGGTCGCCGGGGATGAACTGGCCAGTTCGCTCGCATAGCGCCCGGTAGATTTGGAACTGGAGGACGGTGCTCACGAAGTATCTGTGGACAAGAGAAAAGATAATATTAGGTGGGGTCGTAACAAATTGTTGCTTCGGAAATGATAAAGGTGGTGAATAAAAATTGCACAATTCGAAGATTTCCTGATAAACTTGGCAAAAGAGCATAAAAAAGCCGCATTAAATGTATCGCATCAGTTTTCTGAAATATATAAAATCAGTTTTCGGGTATTTGTCTGTCAAGCAACGCAAATATGGCATTAGCTCCATTTTGAGAGCACGATTCACCGGGTATCTACTCGTTCCCGCTTGCACCTTGTACATGTTGAGTGCATCAGAGTAATAGGTACACACAGCTAAGCCACAAACGGCAAAGTAGCATTCTTCTTAGTCGTGACTCTCTCGAAGAGTGGTAGTAGAGAGATGTCTAATGGTTTAAACGATATTATCTTTACACTGTTGCTAAATATCAGAAAACACAGTAATTTACCTATGTCAACAAGTTGATTAATGACTTTACTATCTACACATTCACTTTAAATACCGCGTCACAAATCTTGCACAAAATAATTATTAGCAAAATTGTGTTTCTCGTGGGAACCAAAACAGTGGTATATTATTTATGCCACCACATCTTGCCACATTCGTAAATCTTTGCCGATTTATCTGTCGCTGTAAAATGTGATGTAAAACAGTATTATCGAGAACAGCTTAAGGCCAAATTGGTCTTGACAGCGTACAGGAAGCCGTAAATTGATAGAAATTACTCAATTATAAACGATGTCTTTGGTTGTAACTTGCTTTATTGCAATATGCGGGTCGGACAGTGAAATAACAGACTTAATTTTGTACCTCGTCTTCTGCCATGATGGTGGCTTGAATGATATATCGGTATAGTATGCTTTAATTTTTTCAAATTACTTTATGCGACCAAAAAGTCAGATAATTGAGAATGACGCTTTTTACGATGATTGCTATCCTTTGTAAATAGTTCTTTTTTAAACTATCTAAATTGCAATGAATATCTAAGAGTATTTTGCAAACCTATAAATAATAAACTAATGCAGTAAGCATTGAAGTTTCCACTACTAATAAGTACATATGTACTCCTTTCCAAAAGAAACTTTAAGGAAATACGGCGATGTTCCCAAAACAGGAATGTGTTAAGACACTGCCCTCCTTCGCATTGGTATGCTAGAACAAGGGACAGCGTTTCTCAACAGCTGTATTTAGTAAGTGTACCTAACAGAATTCAACTACCTTGTGATTTTAAATTTTATGAAGAAATCATTAAAAATAGTCTTGTCTATTTATTTTGACCTAACAGAATTCAACTACCTTGTGATTTTAAATTTTATGAAGAAATCATTAAAAATAGTCTTGTCTATTTATTTTGATAAGTTATAAGTACGTATAGAGCCCTTAGAACAACGCGGCCTTCCGGTAGAGCCAGATGGTTCTTAAAACAAGTATATTATTTTAAATAAGAGCATTTTATTATGAACATTGGATCTTGTAAATTGTCAAAATCATACCGTAGTCTTCTAAGCCCGTTTTGATTGGACGCTCCGGGTTGAGAAGTTTTGCGTATAGATATATTCGGATGAGGAAAGAACGGTATTACGCTCTATATTCCGAGAAATTGTGTGTATATTTTTATATTGCCCATTGTCAAATCATGAAAATTAAATGCATATGGCATTGATTATATTATCACATAGTTAATCGATCGAAATCATAACGACAAAAGTACCTAATTATTGACTGGATTTATATCAGGTAGTATAAAATAATCGAAAAAGTGATCCTACAAGTCTTTCGAGGATGTCAAAACTGAAATAAAGTTGAAACCTGTCTATTTACTGGTTCACTTCATAGCATTTTAGTCATTCAGGTCGGCAACAGGCCATTTGTTATAGTTATTATGTCAAAACTATACAGTTAATGTGTAGTTTGGACATGCGCAAAATAATAATGAGTTACTTAATCGTGCTGGTATAGTCAGTTCAGTAGTTTGTGTAGCAAACCCTATAGATTTCTCCTATCCTATAGATTTCAAATTCAACAGGTATTTGTTGTAGGTAAATTACAATCATCATAGAATGTCTCTAGGAAGAGAGAGATAACAAAAAACTACCGGTAAACAAACCAATAATTAAGTAACAGATAGACATAATAGCCAGACTAAAGGCCTTTGTTTACAAGATAATTCTACAGTAGAATACTCGTAGAAATTGAAACTAACAATTAACACCTTATCTTCTAATTATACGATTGTGCATTGTTTACGCTGGCACAAATCAAGCGAGACGTGACACACAAACACAAAATTTATAACTGGCACATTAAACTGAGTAAGTAAATGGAGCATCTCAAATCCTATAAATACTGGAGTCTAAACTATCAATCAGAAACAATTACCTAATGAACCGGTGAATAATGAGCACAAATCGTAAATCGTTGATATCGCCTTGCGGAAAGTGTTTGATGTAATAGAGGTTGTGGTCGCAGTTCGAGCGGGATTTCGATTGAATGCATTCACACCGGTAAGAGTTTGTGTGACTTAATTTTTATGTAGGGTGGAGTATGTTATGTCAATTCCTAGAAAATTATGAGAATTGGACTATCGTAAGTACTACGTATATAATCATCAAAGTTTGCTTCTTTGTAAAACAGAAACAATACTGTCACTTTCGATAGAAGAAACCGACAGCCTTCCGACAGCATACGTAGCTAATACTGACGCTCAATTAGGCCTGAATGAAGTTATGTGCGGGCGCAGGTCTCACGACTTATTTATCGGGGAGATGTCAGCTGACGAGGCGCGCGGTTACACCGGATTAACTATAGATATATCTACAGTAGATGCCGCTGACACTGCGGCTCGACCCAGAGTGCATGCTGGATTTAATTACACTTCTTTTTCTTCTTAGCGAGTGGATTTTCGAGTCGAACAACGACCCGATAATCCCTGGTGTCAGAGTTTTCAAACAGCCTAGTAGCACAGCTATAGGCCTCTGACATGGTTTCAATAACGACCACTATCAAATATCGCTTACACTGTGGCTCGACCCAATGTTACGCGCGGGCGCAGGTCCCACGACTGATTTATCGGGGAGATGTCAGCTGACGAGGCGCGCGGTTACGCCGGATTAGCTATTGCGAACCACACCGAACCGATATTACCATTACGACCACATATAACGACCACATTTTTACTTCTAATTGGATAACTTCGGGACCACAAAGTCACTTTTATGGTAAGCTCTTAATTGGCTGGTTACGAAGATGTCAATTCAAGTAGCTTCGTCGGTAATTCATAGCTTTATTTTTAAGTTTATATGGTCATTTGAACTTTCAACCCTGCGAAATCCTGATGGAATAAATAAATAATTAATACGTTGTAGAGTTTTACCTCTGGAGCATTAGAATTTATGATTCCTATGACTTACAATAAACTTTGTGAGACCGTGCATTTATGTGTCGAGTCGTAGAAACGTAAACCAACAGTTTGTACCTATTATTGCTTTGTTAGCAAACTGATTGCAATATGAAGGTGTGACCCATCGCTGTCTGCAATCAGCAAAAACAGTGCGCGACTTGTCACAACTCTGAAAGTGGATCCATTGCGTCACCAGATCACACCTCCATCGCGAAATGGTCCACTAAACGTTCGGTGTACATGTACATAATCTGAATCCATGCTAGCTTGCGCAACTGCCTGCGCGGTCTAGTAGTCTGAGCCTTGGGCTGTCGATCTGGAGGTCATGGGTTCGATTTTCACGGGAGGAATACCTACATCGTTAATTTATCGCTTTGTGCGAATTTTCCTATTTTAATTAAGTAGGACAAGGCGAGTCAAAATCGCCTGATTCTGTCTGTCAAGAACAAACATTTTGTACTTTGGAGGGCATATCTTAAGCTGTCAGTTCTGATAGTCTTTAATAGTGGTCATCATACAAACCAATTAGAGACCTATTAGCAATTTTTAGGCGGTTTATAAACTCTGACACAAGGGTTCAACGGGTCTTCATCGCGAAATGGTCCACTAAACGTTCGTACATGTACATAATCTGAATCTTTGCTTGCGAAATTCTAATTGGTATGTTTATGATGTGATCCTTTTAAGAAGATCCTATAAAACGGACTTGTCATTCAGGTTGGCTAGTTCATTGAGACATTGTTAGGTCAAATTGAGTAATAGTTGTTTCTACTACATTAGGTGCTGGTAATTCCTCATGTTTTTAGTAGTTTAATATATTTTTTAATATCAAGGTTACTACATTTTCTAAACAAATTGCTAATTATGTTCAGAGCTAAAAGTGTAAATTTTTTTACAAATTGTAGATTATTCTCTAATTAATTAAAGATGAATTTCGTCAGTACCTAACCTACACTCTTCAATTAAAATTTACCTCTTAACACTATTATGGATTTCAACTTTTTCGCTCTTTATTTGGCCGTGTTAAGGTCTTTTATAATTTTGTAGTAATAGAATCTCAAGTGTAAGAATGAGTATTATGAACTTTAATGAACATAAATATTGTATTAAATGTATATGAGATAGTAGATAGTCAATGGGCGTGTCATAGATAATGGATGCAATAAATTTTAATTCTTTATAAGTAATTATATTTTAAAATGCGTTTTTTTATCGATTTAATCTAGCATATGTGCGTAAAACCCAAAACAATGTTTCCCTAGGTTGCGTAATTCCGGTAATCCGGCCGAGATAATGCCTGAATGGGAAATATTCTTGGCTATTTCTATTGCTATTGGCCACACAACACCAGCCTGAATACGTGCCTGGAATTACGAGGGCCAGATTAGGAATGTTTTGGTGAGAATTCTTTCGAAGAGTGCCGGTAATAGAGTAATTTTGTTTGCTAGTTTGAAGACGTAAGCTTAGTGAAAGAAACTTATAGTAAATTAAGTATGGTTTCCCTAATATAGTTTGGGAAATAACATTAAGTATATTAGGGGAATAGAAATTGCGTCTTTTGCCAAAAAAAACAAACAACAAACAAAGTGCTTTAGTGCAGTTTAAAACGATTAAATTGGTAAGATAATGAGACTGTTCCGGTTCGTAAACATAAATGTCAATTCAACTATTGTTCAAATTTATATTGGACTGTAAAATTGGACATTTATAGAGTTTATGAAGTGTTTAGTTTGACATTCTTGTTACATTAAACCAACTTTATTATGTACCTTTTACTCAAACTACTAGAGCCTTAGAGTCTAAGCTTAGATGGCTAAGAGAGTCGCTAGTAAATTAACAAATATAGGTAGTAGATGTGTAACCAAATTGTATGGAAGGGCTCGCGAAAGGGCTACAAGATAGTTCGTTGGCTACAAGGCCGGAACGACCTGGCAGGCATTTAGCAGAACAATCACAGTAATAAACTGTACACAATCACAATAATCACTTGTATCTCCGTTGTTTGTAAGACAGTTTGGTATTATAGTCTTAATGTTGTTGTTTTTGCTTATCCACATGATACTTAAAAAAAATATCAGAATCCCATTCCCATCTGGATTTAGACTATCTGGGACCTGGATACCAAGATTCTAGGTGGACCCAAACGACATACCAAAAATGCAGCTTTACCGCAATTATCTCTGTTTCAGCCTAAAAATTTGTAAAATATGACGTACTTAATGTGGATAATGTAGGTACATAACATACCCACCGGTAAAGCGAAAGCAGTCATTATTGCTGTCTATACTGAAATGCTTTTTGTTGTCGTCTTGATTTACGAGAAAATGAAGATATTTATTTGATTGGTGAAATAGTTATTCTTATTGTGAAATATTTGTTGACGAAAGTTTTGATCTGGGTTAGTGTCATCCCTTTAGCCACATTATAGATTTGTGATATTCCAGCAAGTAGTTGAAAGCTTTAATATAAAAACAAGTCATCCATCTAAAACCCTACCGGTTGCCCTGCCTAGCGTCAGTCAATCTTTCATTGCTCAACTTTTTCGATCAAATTCGAATAACTAGTTCCTTCACTTGAAATGATGCGTAAAAAAAGTTGCTTTAACCAGTCCATTTCGAGATGCGTACATCATTTTACTTTTAGATAGTTTTGTAATGATATCACCTTAAGGTCGTATGGACGTAGGTAGTTAGTAACATCTTTTGAAATTGGGCCGTCCAGTAGCCAGCAATTTGAATTTCGCCGACCTTGTCGTTACAACTATTTCGTTCATCTCTTTAATTTTAAGTGTTACAAAATGGTTGGGAAATGGTCGTCGCGTGTCAAGTCGAGACGATTCTGCGCTGAGTCATTTATGGTCATACCGCGATATGGTTGCGATAGCACGGGAGCAAATAGCTGACCAAATTACACATTTTTTGCTCTCTCATACTTATAATATGTTATATTCACGTCTGTACCGCTCATGGGGTAGGCATAGCGTCAACGATATGGTAAATTAAACCGTTTCCGCTACGTACGTCTGACAAATTACTGAAGGTGATTACAGATAAGAATTGATTTAAGTTATATGCTGATTGCTTAAATGAAAATACATAGGTACACCTTATCCCTTGAATCCCCATTTTGACTTTTACAATATGCCTGCGGGAAAAAAAACAGCTGTTAAGTACATATCTTATTTATCGTTCTTCCAGTGTTGTTGCCACATGCTAAAGAGTGCACTTATCAAATAACAGGTAATTTCGGTGTGAGTTGGTTGAATGTTGAATGGCGACATTCATTGAACAATTTTATTTTATTTTGTCAAATTTTATATCGCCATGAAAGATATCAACAGGCCGTACTGTAATTCTTTAACAAGTATATTCTTTTATTAATCATATTGTCAAGTTGAGTCACTTTTTATTGAGGCTTATATTGAAGATTGCGTCTCAATGTTCATGACTCGTGTTTTTGTGAAATATAAGCCATCTCAAATAGATTATTGATAGTATGAGAGGTTAAAGGTGCCTATAAGGATTGGTAAATGCTTCTATTTTGAGTAAGTAATAGATTACAATACTTATTTGTTTGATCCTAGAAATTATAAAAAGGCATCATATTCTTGTATTTAAATATTAAGTAGATTATAGACAGTGGGAGAGGTTGATAGGTGCCTATAAAGATTGGTAATTGGTTCTATTTTGAGTAACTGAAAGATTACAATATTTGTTTTTACTATATACATTTTTCATAAAACTCAACCGACACTTAGTAAAGAAGACACTAAAGACTTTTTGTCACACTGACTGTCATAGATTTTCCAGCACAAGTTCTCTGGCTGAAGGTTCCCGGCAGAATGCGCGTCCCGCCGAACTCACTCTCCAAGAATACAACTTACCATTCCGCCAGAGGGCGCCAACCGTATAGAAATTTCCGTTTCCTTGTTATAGGTTTATTAATTCCAATGTTTTATTTAACCTTAAATGAGTTGATAAATAACCAATATTTTAAATAGGAATTGTTGAATAATACTTATATTTTTTTAAAACCTTTTTAACGTTAATACTATTTGCACACTAAAAACAATCAAAGTTGTTAATAAATAATTAAAATTATTTATTTATGTCTTAAAATCCATCCAAAAATACTAAAATCATGACATTCGGCCATCCTACTGCGTGTAACCTCTGGTACACGCAAACATCATGACATTCTGCAATGTAAATTTTAAATCTTGTGTGTTAAATGTGTGTTTTTATATATTATTTATCTATGTTATTGTTATTTTAATCTTTGTAACGTTATGGTATTTTTTTTTTTTAATAAAAACAAATGTAAAATTTCACAAACAAAATATTATATATTTTATTATAATATTGATCAAATTAAATAACATAGGAATCAAATTATGACTTCAAAAAGACAAAAATAAAATATAAATAATAATTGACTACTGTAAATCATGACATGCAAGTAAATATAGTATGTAACTTTGTACAAATAATTTTATAATTTCAAGACTATTAATTATTAAACTACGATACTTAATTTATATTTGAACTTCATTTTACTGGTCTGAATCACTTTCATCTGTAGTACAACTTGACTCACTCATTATGTCTAAAGTCTTAACATGAATCCAGGGTCTCAACCTATCAGCAGAAATCACACTATCATATGACCGTTTTTTGCCAAAACCTGGAATATCTACAACCCTATATCTGTCATTACCCAAGCTCTCTAATATTTTGTAAGGGCCAATAAATTTTGGCAATAATTTCTTACTTTTTCCATCATTTGAATAGCTAACTTTTGTCATTTTTACCAAGTCACCTTCCTTGTAAACTCTAGCGGGAACTCTATTTTTATCATAAACTTCTTTTTGTTTTTGTTGACAATCCCTTATATTGTTACTAGCTTCTTTTCTCATTGCTGGTCTCACATCAATATTAGTAATATTGGAATCAACAGCTACCTCACTCAAATTCGTAGAAACCACATTTAGTTCAGAATTGACGTGCACACTATCAGAATCGGCTACAGCTATATCACTTGAAGTAGTTTGATTATCCAGTACGGAATCAACATCTGTCAACTTGTTATCTGCTCCACTATTAAATTTAATGCCAAACAATAATTCCGATGGCGTTTTCTGAGTGGTCGCATTAACCGTATTGTTGATTCCCCATTGGACTCTACCTAACTGTTTATCCCAGTCACGCTCATCATTGTTATAATTTTGGGTTGATAAAGCTGTAAGTATGGTTTGATTAAACCGCTCTGCTTGCCCGTTGGCTCTTGGGCAAGCTACTGCGTTTAAAATGTGTTTTATCCCATTTTTCGTGCAAAATGTCCGAAATTGAGAAGAAGTAAAAGCGGTTCCTCTGTCTGAAATTATTCTAGTGGGGGTTCCGAAATCATTGAAAATATTTTCTAACACCCTGATAACCGTTTTGCTTTTTGCGTCTTTTACTGATCTTGCAAATAAATATTTAGTGAACCCATCAACTATGGTTAAGATGTAATTATTACCTTGTTTGCTCCGAACAAACGGTCCGAGATGATCCAAATGGATCGTATGAAACGGAATTTCCTTTTTCTCAATTGGATGCAAATGACCCGAACGTACTCTTGCCTCGGTATCCTTATTGTAGGCACACTCAATACAGGCAGCAACATATTTTTTTACAAAACGCCGCAATTTGGGAAACCAATATTGGGTTTGTATCTTTTCGAGCGTTTTGGCGAAGCCAAAATGACCAATATCGTCATGATTGCTTTTGCATACCTGCCAACGAGCATTGCGCGGAACCACTAAACGTAAACCATTTTCGACTTTTCTGTATATAATGTTGTCCTTAACAGTGTAATTATTCTTTATTTCTTTTGTTTCTTCATCTTGGTCAGGTCGAAGTATTTTGGAAATTCGCACGAGTTCTGGATCAGCTAATTGTAACGTTTGTAGCCAATTTTGGGCAGTGATCTTTAACACTTTAGGAAACTCAATTTCGACATTCTCAGTTGAATTGGTTTCGATTGGGTTTCTGCTCAGTGCGTCCACGTGAGCCATTCGACACCCCGGTCGATATTCAATGTCAAAGTCAAATTCACTGATCTGCAACCACCATCTTGCGATTCGGGGTACAAGATCTCTTTTTGTTAGAGTGTGTCTTAACGCATTGCAGTCAGTGTAAATTTTGAATTTCGACCCAAGCAAATATGAACGAAACTTTTTGAGCGAGCAAACAACCGCGAGGGTTTCCAGTTCATATGAATGAAGATGCCTTTCTTCAGCAGCCGTCTGCCTGCTGAAATATGCAACCGGTTTTAGAACCCTCGGGTTGTTTTGCCACTGCATCAATATTCCACCCAGTCCCAAAGAACTGGCATCAGTGTGCAATTCTGTATCTAACTTTGGGTCATATAAAGCTAAAATAGGGCGTTCTGCTAATTTTTGTTTAAGCATATTAAATGCCTCTGCCTCTACATTGGACCATTGCCACGGAGTGTTTTGTTTCAGTAATGATGTAAGTGGTCTTGCTATGACTCCAAATCCCTGCACAAATTTTCGAAAGTAGCTCGCCAATCCTAGGAATTGACGAACTTCGTGAACATTCCGTGGCACAGGAAATTTTTTTACTGCAACAATTTTGCACTCACCTGGTTTCACGCCTTCAGCAGAAATCTCATAACCCAGGTATTCAATCGCTGTGTCAAAGAAACTGCACTTTGACAGTTTCAGTGTCAAGCCTGCATTCTGAAGCAATTCCAGTATGTCCTCAAGCCGTCGGAATCCTTCCTCAATTGAAATCGATGGCACAAGTAAGTCGTCCATGTACGCTAAAGCTGATGAAAATCTCCGCGAACCAAGTATTTTATTCATCATCTTTTGGAATATCGCTGGAGCATTGGCTAATCCAAACGGCATCCGCTTAAACTCATAGTGGCCGTCTGGAGTAACAAATGCTGTCAGATGTTGACTGTCCTGTGCCATCGGGATCTGGTAGTACCCCGAGGCCAAATCAAGCGTGGTAAAAAACATATTTCCACTTAAATTTGTGATTTGATCCTCGATCAACGGCAAAGGGTATTTATCCTTTATGGTCCTACTATTCAAAGTCCTGTAATCGATACAAAGTCGAGATTCTCCCGACTTTTTCTTCACTAATAAGACCGGGCTAGCGTAATTAGATCGCGATTCTTGTACAATGTCATTCTGGACTAGCTCATCGACTATTTCCCGAACTTTCTCACGTTCGTGGATTGACATGCGGTATGGCCGATAAATAACAGGCCGGTTGTCACTCAATTCTATATGCATTTCTGCTTCAGTTGTGCAACCTAATTCGTCCAAACTTGTTGCAAAACAGGACCGATATTTTTGTAAAAGGTCATACAATTTTTCGAAGTTGGAAGGATCCAACTCAGGCCCAACTTTTATCTCAGCTTTGTCAAGAGGTGCTAAAGGAGTAGTAGATTTTATTAAACTAACCTGCACAGTATCAGGCTCTTTAGCTGGTAATACTCTAGCTAATAAGGTACCCGATTTGAATGTAATAGGCGAACCACTCAGAACTGTTACAAAAACTAATCCTTTTCCTTTTTCAAGTCTATAGCAACCTTGATGGAAATGGTACTCTTGATTAGGGTTCCTCCTAGTCCTACCATCAGAATAAACGTCTCCTGAATAAGGTTCTTCGGCATAAACCTCCAACAACCCCCCCTTTTCGATTGTAGCTTCCTTAAGCACATGCAGTTTTATAGTCTTTGCCTGGTCTTCATCACGCGTCTCTGGACTAGAATAGAAAAATAGTGTGCTTTTATCTTTAATGACAGTTAGGATTGGCATTTCTGTGAAATTCTTCCCGAGTTGAATAGAAGTGTCTAAATATTTATCTTCTACAGCCAACATGTCAATCCTAGCTTCAACCTCATCGACTTTTATGGTAACATTAACTTTGAAAATAGGACTAGTAGCAGAATTGCCAAAACCCTTTAAGATTGGCAAATCTGTATATTCCTCTTTCAAGTTCAATTTCTTTGCATCTGATAAGCGAATGAGAGTAACGTCGCTCCCAAAATCAATGAAAGTTTGAAGATTAACACCATTAACTGAAACGGTTTTAAAGTATTTCTCATTGTAATCCGGGGATATAGTTGTGACAGCGTTAGCCTTTGATAACAACTCGACTGGTTGTACATTTTCAGGCTCTTCCACAACAATCTTCAAAACTTTCTTTGCCTCTGGAGGTTGTACATGCGACAAAAGTGGTTTCTTTAAACATGACTCTAAATCATGCCCAACACGACCACATTTACGACACTTTAGTATCGGTTTCGGGCATTTCGTGTAGGGATGACCTTTTTCATGGCAATTAAAACACTGCATATAATTAGCACTACTTGCATTTACATTACTCGCATTCGCGTTACCACGTGGAATGAAATTCGAATTGTTACTGCGAAACTCCTTCTTCCTGCTCGGTACTGATGTTTGCGACAAGGTTTCTTTCACCTGTTGGGAAGCCAAGTAAGACAACAACTCCTCTGGTTCCTTACACTGCAGAGCTTGGGCACCGTTTTTGATCGCTAAATCTGTGATTCCATGTACTACACAATCAACTGCCTTCCGTCCTGTTATTTCACACCGACTAATTAAAGTAAGTTTTTCATAAAAATACTCTTTAAGACTCTCTCCTGGTCGTGTTACTTTAGCTAACATTTCTTCTAACATTTTGCCATAGTTTTCGTCACTAGGAAAAGCTTTGCGCAATTTTACCTGCCATTGTTCCCAGGAAAAGTTCAGAGTTGAAAGTGACTCATACCATTTTTTGGCTAATCCTACTAATTTCTGCAGAGAAAAGTGAATCGTCTGCTTTTCGTCCCAACCATAAATTGATGAACACTCATTCACCTTATTTAACCATCTGTCCACTGTCTGCGCCTTGTTGTTGGGGTCAAACTCGGGTATAACATTGTTTTGTTGATTAGGTATAATATTCGTCTTACTTGATTCACGAAGAGAAGAAATGATTTTAAGTAAATCAGCTTTGGTATACCCATCATCTCCTACTCTCTGATTCTTTTCTGGGACTGTATCCTCTTCAGAGTCTGATGAAATCACCATGCACCTTCGCCGACGTCTCTTACCACGTTGACCAGTGGTATTAATGTCATCGTCAGAATTCATTCTGAAAAAGTTCATCTTTTATTTTACTGTTTCATGATTGACTGCTTTCATACATGGCCATGACACTACGACTGTTCTACACAGCTGTGTCAATAAATACCTCAGTCACAAATAAAACAACCTAATGATTCATCACAGCACACGTACATGGCTGAATGATATGTAAAATTACCTAAATATTCATCACAGCACACATACATGGCTGAATAATGTGTAAATTACCTTTTAAATCATAACAGCACACATACATGGCAGTAAATTAACCTAAATATTCATCACAGTGCACATACATGGATTAATGATGTGTAAAATAACCTAATGAATCATAACTGCACACATACATGGCTGAATGATATGTAAAATAACCTAAATATTCATCACAGCACACATACATGGCTAAATGATGTGTAAAATAACCTAAATATTCATTACAGCACACATACATGGCTAAATGATGTGTAAAATAACCTAAATATTCATCACAGCACACATACATGGCTAAATGATGTGTAAAATAACCTAAATATTCATCACAGCACACATACATGGCTAAATGATGTGTAAAATAACCTAAATATTCATCACAGCACACATACATGGCTAAATGATGTGTAAAATAACCTAAATATTCATTACAGCACACATACAAGGCTGAATAATGTGTAAATTATCTTTTGAATCATAACAGCACACATACATGGCTGAATTTTGTGTAAAATAACCTAATGAATCACAACAGCACACATACATGACTGAATGATATGTAAAATAACCTAAATATTCATCACAGCACACATACATGGCTGAATTTTGTGTAAAATAACCTAATGAATCATAACAGCACACATACATGACTGAATGATATGTAAAATAACCTAAATATTCATCACAGCACACATACATGGCTGAATAATAATGTATAAATTACCTTTTGAACCATAACAGCACACATACATGGCTGAATGATGTGTAAAATAATCTAAAGATTCATCACAGCACACATACATGGCTGTATGATGTGTCAAATAACCTAATGAATCATAAAAGCACACATACATGGCTTTCTAATTTTAAAAGAATTCAAAACTACATTACAGCTCATATACATGGTTGTATAATTATAAAATAACTCAATACTACATTACAGCTCACATACATGGCTGTCTAATTTTAAATTAACTCAATACTACATTACAGCTCACATACATGGCTGTCTTATTCTAAAATAACTCAATATTACATTACAGCTCACATACATGGCTGTCTAAAGGCAAAAGGAATTTTTGTAACATCACATATGACAAATTAGTGAGGGTAATTTCATAAAAACATACAGAATGTCGCTTTCAAAATGTTTATTAGAATTGATAATGAATAAGCCCAATACAATGACAATAATATCGGAGAGTTGCCCCGACCAAAAATACCACGTGCATTGACTCAATCATTATCATTCTATTTTCATGTAAAGTGCCCACAAGGGGTGCCTGTGGCTCCGTGAAGCATGGGTGTGACGTGTATGTGTAAGGTATTGTGTATAGCGACTATAATGCAATTTAAATAAGAAGTACTTACGTGAAAACAATGATCAATTCCTTTTGTGAGCGTAAAACGCGATTACCACTTCTGAATTTTCATAAAACTCAACCGACACTTAGTAAAGAAGACACTAAAGACTTTTTGTCACACTGACTGTCATAGATTTTCCAGCACAAGTTCTCTGGCTGAAGGTTCCCGGCAGAATGCGCGTCCCGCCGAACTCACTCTCCAAGAATACAACTTACCATTCCGCCAGAGGGCGCCAACCGTATAGAAATTTCCGTTTCCTTGTTATAGGTTTATTAATTCCAATGTTTTATTTAACCTTAAATGAGTTGATAAATAACCAATATTTTAAATAGGAATTGTTGAATAATACTTATATTTTTTTAAAACCTTTTTAACGTTAATACTATTTGCACACTAAAAACAATCAAAGTTGTTAATAAATAATTAAAATTATTTATTTATGTCTTAAAATCCATCCAAAAATACTAAAATCATGACACATTCCTAGACATAAGATCCTAGAAATTGTATGAACGCATTATTTTCTTTTATTAAACAAAATTTAATCTTTACCGAATGTCATATTCATTAACAAAGCTGTCCAAATTATAATAATATCATTAAAATGGACTGGACTATACTTAATTAAGGTCATAGTCTCTGATCAAACGTAAGTATTAAATTTCAATCACTTGACGTAACAGTATCTTATTAAAGTAGGTAATACTGAGTAAGTATTACGTTAAATCTGCACCTCAATGTTTGGTCAAATGTAAGAAGGTGATATTCCTAAAACTGATAAAAATAGCACCGAAAATTGCACTGGGTTTAGTAGGTGCGCCTATATTTAGATAACAGAGTTTTTTTTCAGTAAAGAATAAATTATTCAAACAGATCAAAATATGACAGCGAATAAGGAGTTATGATTTGTCTACGAATAAAAAAACTTAGATACTTTGAGAAACGCAATTTATTTAGGCGTTCTATTTTTTTATAGGCTGAATTCTGTAAGTATATCACGTGCAAAAATCTCTCAGCCTAAAATCATTTATTTTACAATCAATGCAAAGTATATATTTCGATTTTGGATACTCCGTTGCAGAGAGTAATTAAAAGTACTCTAAATATGGTAGCTATTTGAAGTCTTTAAAATGACGCAATTAAAGGTTTCGGTAATTGTAATTTGATCATCATTACAAAGTAGGCGGTTCATAATTAATTACATTCCTTAATTATTTTAATTGTAATGAATATGAACTTTAAATCGCAAGGATTGTTGTAAACATCTTGAGTAAGTTCTTTAGCAATCGACATTTATTATTCAAAATGGAACACTTGTAAGCGAAACGAGACTAAATACAATTTATTGAACTTGATTCCACTTTCCGATATTCGCAATATTGTTGGTAATCTGTTTATTGCATTATGTAAGTTAAATAATACGGACTTAATCAAGTAATTGACGACTTTGTTTACGCTGCACAAGAGTATATATAGGCTTATGCCTCAAATCTCAAAAATTGTTTGACAGTTTAGTAGGAGAGTCTTCGTTATAAAGGTATCTGACCTTACGTTATCTTTGAGTCACTTATATTAGTAAAATGAATGTGACATTTCAGCACATTTTTTTACATTCGTACATCCAAAATATGTTTTAAATAGAGTCAAAACATACGTATCCACAGTAAGATTAATATAAACTTAGCTACCCATCTGTATTTTAAAGTAGTTCAATGTTAATTCGAATCAAATTGCACCACTTTTTTCGTTAGATTTCGTATGTTTCCCTCCATGGTCACGGTCGTACAGAACCTGATTGCATACACATATAAATGGTAATGTTTGAAGAAATTCTGCGTTGCACAACGAAGAGTCAAGGCCTCCATTAGCCTCACAAATTAATTGGGCAAACGAGCATTCTTCCGATTTTCCGTATCTGGTTTTTTTATTTGATTCTGTAGGAGGTAGGTAAAACGAAATAGTAGGTAATATTTGTGTTTAAAATTGACTTTTATAAAGAATATTTTACTACAATTAGGTTAGGTATGTTTAATACCTATTTCAAAACTAAGATGTACTTACCTTACATTCATATTTTGAACAAAAACGAAGAAAGCTCCAAGAATGCTGTTTAATTTTAGGTGTAACCAATCTGTGACTGAGAACAGGATATTATCTATGTGTTACTTGAAGAAACGCAATTAAATCTCCTTTTAATTATTTTAGCAGTTGCTATCGCAAATAAGATATTAATCTACAAAACGGTTCACACCGTATTGAGCCACATTGCGTTGGAGTATGCCGTCAACACCATACATATCTATCCAGCAATCACTACTTCTAATCTCGTCATAGATCTATTGAAATGCACATTGACGTATGTCTTTTTACTAGCAAGTGTTGCATAGAATGTCACAGTAAGGTCTAAAAAGGAGACAGTTTTCAACACTACTGGTACTTGATACTAGACAAATGATGCTACTCATAAAAAACAGGAAATATTTCGATACCTATTAAAAAAACTCAAATACTTGCAGTAATAATGGATGCATTCTTGAATGTGAACACATGTAATTTTGTAGAATTTTATCTTTGACTAATAATATTTTAGGAAGAATTTTAAGCCTGTCTTATCTCAGAGTCTCAGAGCCTTGGGCGTAGCTTACACCATTAGTCTGTAGGTAATAATCTTAACTGTACAAGCCATAAACTGTATAAAACCATAAAAGCCTGCAAAATACCATGCTTACTGCAAAATGACATTTGGTAGGGCGTGTCTCTTTGATCCTTGACATATCGATTGCAGTTCGTTGACATTTGACATGCGCGCGAGCACATTACAAATTAAAGTTCAAAATCAGTTCGATTTTTGCTGTTTTAGGTTAATACTAAAAGTGGGTTATAAAAAGAATTGAAAGTGATTGTTGGTTGGTGGGAGGGTTTGCTTTGAAAACCGATTATAAAAAAAATTACCTAGGTATCATCAAAAATGGCATAGTATCGACACAATTATGTTTTTGGAAAATAAACCGAATCGTTGTCCATGTTTTAGAAGACACACGAAAGATTTTCTCTTCTTGAAGGGCACAAACTTAAACATCGCAGTTACCCTCAATTATGAAATATCCATGTACTGAGATATGTCTATGTTTCGGCAGCGCCGAAGCTTCGAGGTTTGACTATGACATCTATACATCTGTTATTTAAAGGTAGATGATTACTGTTTTAAATGTTCTTTGTTTCTTGTAGGTACTTATAAACTCTAGTTTGATACAAACAGACCCAAAGCTTTCATTAACGTGGTTCAGTTTGAAAGTTGTTTTATATGTCAAGGAGGCTACAAACTTGACTTTAACTAATTACCCATAAGCCTCAATTTATATTGTTATTGTGCCTATTAATAAAACTAGTCAGTTTAGATAGAAAATGTTAATACTTTATCATTAGGTTCATAATGTTCCCAACAATCGTAAATATCTAAATATTTTACTTAAGTCGCTAAATATGATAGTAAAATTAAAATTACATCAAACGTTATTTATTTTGATATTAATATAAATTAACATTACTAATTAGTTTTACTTTGTTACATTGCAAATAAAAAATCGTTTTATGTACATAAACATTTATTTTAAAATTATAATCGCTCTATTAAGTATACTAATTAAATTATAGGTCAAATGAACTCCGGATTCCTACTTGCAATTAGAGCAATCAACAACATACCTTGCCCTAATAGGGTACCTATCAGACGAGATTATCTATCTATCCATACATACATACATATACAAAGACTGTATCAGATGCAGAGTAGATATTGCAATGTGTTATGTGCGAACAGATGTAGAAAGTTTGGATGTGGTACCTACTTCTTTCATACTTGAGAAAAAAAAATTAATTGAATTAAGTACTTATATGACTAAACGGGTAAGTATTTTTTTTAAATTGTTTTACAGCGAACCTACAATTATAATTTTGTACATTATTTTTAATATTGTAGCTCTCGCAAAGCCATTGTTTTATCGAAATTCTTTTCCTTCAAGAAATGGCTTTTCATTATCAGCGATGACACAACACAAATAAAATAATCAATCAACAGAGTGTCAGCTTTAACAACACGAAACCTTTGTTCATGATCCTTTATCACAAAATCTCAGGTCATGCTGTAAAATATTCTTTGTAAACCCATCCCAACATTGATTTAAAAGAGTTTTTTTTTTACATAAAATGGAAATCGCATTTCAGAATAGGTAAAAGGTACAAGAAAAGGTATATTTAAATAATTCAGCAGGTGCGACACTTTGTGATAGATTTACAGCTCAATAAGGTTTCGATAACGCAAAGGGTTGTTAATGTTTGGTCTATATGGGGAAAACTATACAATCTATACGTACATTATTGAGTTTATAACATGAAAAGAGTAAGAGGCAGAGGCAGCTAAAAAAAAAACAAATGCTCTCGAATCTCAATCGCGTCAGTAATTGAGATGTGATGAATTTTCAAGTCAGGTTACGTCTTCTGAGATTTTTTTATGTATGTTGAGTTCTTACTGTCTTTAGCACTAAATACCGCATCTATGTTCCAAAAGCGAGTGTCTTGTTATATCTGTACGCGCATGCGCTACCGGAACTCGTGCCGGACCCGTTTGAAGGGCGCCCGCGCCTCTCTCCCGTAGTCTGTACACTCTACCACTAGCTAATAATACTTTGATTTAAATATAGCATTTACAAGGTGTAAGGGACGTTGTATGGGAAACTGAAAGAGCTGCTCCGTCAAAGAAACTAAAAAAACTTACAAATAGATATTTTTCTGGAAAATAAATATAACAGGTTTGCTTATCACATAAGTATTTATGGGAAATTCAAAAATCTCAGAAAAATAAGAAAATTAAGAATTTCTTTCAAAAAGTAGTTGTCCAAGTAACCTCTTTCAGTTTTCGCTTCGTAAGATACGGTCCCTTACACACTAAATTTCGTAGCAGTAGAGTTGAGCTTTTGCACAGTGTGTATGTCACTGACTGTACAGTACAAGCCGCGCGCGCAGTTTTTATTCTGATTTCTGATTGCTCATTATGTCGCTAAGCCAGTACAATAAAATAGATTTATTATCTTAGTGATTTTACGATTTTCAATTGTGCTGATCTGAACACGATTAACTAAAGCTGAGTCCTGGTTCTAGTAGTGTTGTTACTTTGATTCGGTTATATTTACTTCGACTGGTAATTTTGAAGGCCTGAACATTTGTCGCAAATTGATTCTTAAGTTATATCATACGCAGTTAATATTGCCACAGTACCTAGGTACATACTGATAATTTGATCTGTACCAATATTTTGCAGTATTCTCATTGCATATTATTATGCACTAACACAGGATGCAATAGTGTTAATTCCAAAATTATGTACACGGAATATTCAGTAGGTATGACTCAGTTACATCCAAAGCAGGTACGCATAATAATCAAGAACGGGGTTAATAATGGCTACAAGTTGAATCCATACTAATAGTATAAATCCGAAAGTAAGTTTGTCTATTGGGTTTTCACGCCTAAGAAGCTGCGAACGCATTTCAATGAAAAATCTGGAAGAATATTAATCTGAAGATATTTAGATAGGTTACTTTTTAATACGGAAAAATAACTCATTGACCGACGGGCATAAATATTTTTGAACGTGTTATTCTAATAAAAACAAAATGATACAGATTGCATGCTCTGTTTTACCGCATGAAAAAATCTCATAGGTGCCCGCGGGAAAACTGATATTACCGTGGGGGAATCCGCGGGACAGAAAGCTGATTACTCTATAACCTGTCAAGTGCGAGTGCGTGCGTGCGTCTAATCGCAGGCGCAGCCGCCGGTTGGTCAACGACGGAACCCGCGATTCCGTAGGAACTGCGATTTAACGTGCCTACGCGTTGCAACACAGCGGTGACCATATTACCAAGTCTACGCCGCGCCGCCGGTGACATTGCCAGTTGCCACATTAGCCGCTGATTAGGTTGAAGAATTTGAATCCTGGAATTCGAGTTGATGCCCAGGTGTAGAAGTTTGAGCAATGTGATGTTCTTTGATTATACAGTATTTTTGCACTGGCAGTTTATGCAAATGGATAAGTATAGTAGAGTCATTGACGAAGAGTAACTTATCCCGTCTTGTCTTGTCTAGCCTGAATATCGAACCTATCCCGTAGCATTTCGAAAACAAAAACAATTACAAATTATCATAATTTGACTGACTTGTTAATAAAGTCACTATTAGAAATTTCAGCGACTACATTAACAATAAAGTTATGTAGGTAAGTACTAATACGCCACCATGAATTGAAAAAAAAAAATTCTCGTTTACCAGCCAAAAGGCGTGAAAGTAAGTACCAGTGTTATTTACAAGGACATCAATTATTTTTATCTCAAATCCCGTCACTCCATTTCCGAGGCAAAGAGACGGAAGTGCTTGAGTCATTGTCGAGCGTTCGCGTTTGAACAGACTGTGGATTTACCTATCTGGCATTTTTGTCTGCTTCACATCTCTTTGAATATAAGTTGGAGAAAGAAGTTAGGAGATAGACAATCTGGAATAAATGTAGAGTAAAAGATAAATGGTTGGAAAAAAATTTACGTGTCCTGAAATAAATTATAATTTTTGTTGGTTAAGTATGTAAACTGAAATAAGTTATTTCCACTCTATTTAAGTATAATATTACCATAATATAACTTGGAAATGAGATAGAACCTAAAAGACTTTTAAAGGCAGATAGTAAAATACATAAAGATAAAACATTCACAAACAAAGCTGGCAAAACGAATCATTGTTCAAACAAGACATTGTTATAATTTAACACGATCAATTTACTGAATATGTTGCGCAAATTGTAAAGTAAACCTAATGTGGTCTGTGACCTTTTATGAATAATATGCTTTAATGCAAACCTAAGGTCTTGACTCTGTGATAAATTAAATTAACATTTACATATACATACTATCACGCCTGTACCCCTAATGGGGTAGGCATAGATCTGTTTATTGCTGTAGTGACAGGTTGTCAGCCCATTGCCCAAATTAAAATATACTAGAACCCTCAAATCCCTTAGCTGGTTTTTACAGCGTGCCCGGGAGGATATGCAGCTGGCACATTCTATGATTTTCTGTCGCTCCCATTCCAGCATGGAAGAAATTAAATCAAAACTAGGTTTAAGTCCCGTACAAGTGTACGGTATAGCGAACATGTTTCGTGCTCTATAAAACAACTTTTAATAGTATTTTTACATTTTTACTTACGTTATATTATCCATATTTTTACAGTTTTTTTTTTTAAATCAAAATTGCCCTTGCTTTTTGTAGGTACTTACTCCCTATTAAAAGCTTTTACACCTGATCCGGATATGACTGCGTCCTTGCTCTAGATATAGATACAATTTTAAGATAACATCCGCAAAAACAGTCTCAAAATGGTTCGGCAAAGTCAGTAGCTAAATATGGGTCATTGTGAACCACTCAGGTGTCAGAGGTACAGCCGCAGGAAGTCATAGTTTGAAACCGAGTCACACGACCAGTTCTCTTGCAAAAGCATCCGGCCTGATCTGTAATGTCCTTCAAACTTTTACTTAGTCTGTACTTGGATCCGATCTGTATCAAATGTTGGTCGCTAGTTTAGGAGATTTATACTTTGGATAAGGTACCTACTGGTAATCTAGATAATAATCTAAATTAAGCATTTTTTATAGAAGAAACTTTAAACGTCATATACTTAATTCAATCAAACATTAAAAGTGCACTGATATACACCAGCAGCTACATAGAATATCTATATCTAAATAAAAATGTTCACGTAAGAAAATAGAGCGATAGAAATACTTAATAAAATGTCATACATATTGGGTCCTCTATTAATATTGCACAGAGAAATTATGTATGTTTGTCATTTCGAACTTGATGCACGTTGACTTTTTTAATCAAACTGATTTAACATTTTTCTATAAAAATCTTCATTGTCCAGAATTTACAAAGTTTTTTTTTTACTGTGAAAAGATTATCTTGTTTTTACAGGAAACTTCTTAAGTTACGGACAAAACCGCGAGGCAGAAAACTAGCACAGTATAAAATGTGAAATATCCATCTCGCTATGTGGCTGAATTAGCATCAATCAATAAAACAATAAATTACGTTATTAAAATAATTAGACGCAGATATAATTACCGCAGAATGTTGACATTAAAAATAATAAAGTGAGAATATGTCGCAATAACGCAACATGTCAATGCGGAAACACAGTCCAATCACCTTGGAATTATCCTGTCATGTATGTAAACGCATTTTTTAAACCTGTTTTAAATTAAAAATAATAAAACACACTACACCGTCTCACCTGACTCAGCATTTCAACATAGCAACGTTTATGCACCATGTTATATAAATAATAAGATCCTTTTTTTAGTCTATCGCAGAAAATTATCCTTTCCCATAGGAAAATCTACTTAAACCGCGGGTTGAAATAGTATTTATGAAAGATATTGGAGCCAAGGTCATGCGTACCGATTAAAAAGTGCTACGAACATTTGACGCTTCTTGCTACGACGTAGCAATCGGAAAAAAACAACACAGCTACGAAGACTACGCAGAAGTTACGTGACAATTTTATTAAAAGACATTGTTGGTTGCTTGTGTATTAATGTTAGAGTCTAAACATTAAATACCAAGCAAATTTCAAATTCCGCCTCGACACGCAAAGAAGAAGAAGTCTAACAATGCAAACAAAATAAATGTAATCAAAGAATAACTAATAAATTGTCATTTAAAAAGGGTAGTGATTTTGTTTATGACCAGAACCTTATATACATTAAAAATTTAAAAATATGCTTCCAATATAATCGTTTTTTTTTTTTTTATAATTTGCAGTAACCTTGCGGTCTGTGTTGCGGCTGACTAATCAAGTGGTTCAGTAAAGCCGCACGAAGGACCACGAATAATTTGCCACTTACATGTAAATGGCCGGACTATTTCCTGAGACCTTATTTAAATTATTACTTCCATAAAAAAAGTTTCCTATATAATATATGTCCTGTTACTGAGTTTATGACTGATTTTCATAAATGTACCTACCAAACATCATTTATATTAAAAAAAAAAAAAATTATATTTCAGAATATAACAACCGCTTAAAAATAAACAACTGTTTGATTAAACAAATTTATTTTAAATTGATGTCCTGCAAAGATTTATGATTTGTTTTAGTTATAAGCAGCCTACATTAATAACTATAATCATTAAAATCTAATGGTACTCGGTTACTAAACGATGTTTCCAAAATATAACCTTGAGTTTACCTTGGGCCGATTTCCAACATGTCAAAAAAGAAAATAAAATAGATTAATCATTTAAGAAATAGTAAGAACGTATTAACGATTGATTATTCAAATATTTTTAATCAAGACTATAGCTTAAACAGGAGCGCCATAATTAAGGGCAACAAACTTTATATACTTAGACTAATTGTAAAAATGAGTTTTATTTAACTAATATGCACTTTTTCAAATATTATTTTTATTATATCCTATTTTCTGAATCATATATTTTTGATTATACTTCTTTGACTTATAGCCCTATCGACGAGCCTATTATTGAATCACTAGTGCAGATACAATAACAAAACTAACTGATGCTCATAATATCATTGCAAATGCAGTTGACCCAGTTTCTGATCGTGGGCTTTGAGACAATAGACTATAGCATTTGTTCTCTACTGGGGTTCTCAGGATAACTTGCTCAGACGGTTTTTGTCTGATACATGCAATGGTTTGTAGAAATAACAATAAACTACCGCACCCCACTAGTATTCCCTATACAGAATGTTAAAATATAATTATTATATTTCAGCAGTTTATTTTTCCTCGACTACATTAGGTAACCGAAAAATGGATCGAAAAATTAACAACAATACCACAGTTGGATATGGAACTCCCCATTTGGGGGATACTTGGCAGGTTGATTGGGCAGTTAAGTTTTAATACCATAGACAGCTGTGTTACCTGTTCCATAGATTATTTCATCCCTTATCTAATGTCGTTTTCCACGACACCTTCAGGAAGAGGTGGGATGATGCTATTCCCAGTAGGTACTACATGAGCAATAGCACAGAATACTTAAACTCAACACATCAATTTCGTGATTCGGAGGGCACGTTAAGCCGTCGGTCCCGGTCACTGTCTTTGATAGTGGTCGTTACACTAACATGTCAGAGGTCTAATAGCTGTGCAACTATGCGGTTTGAAAACTCTGACACCAAGGATCATCGGGTCGTTGTTCGAAAGAACACATCAATATCTACTTGAACGGGAATAGGTATAACCCGGAACTTTGAACTAGACTATACCAACTATGCTCAAGGTACGGGTCGACGATGTAATGTAATATTATTATATCCATCATAATACCTGTAACTGTAAGATGATAACGTTACATTGTATTTATTTTGTGTCATGTTGCATTACATAAATAACGCAATTGGAGTGTAGTAAAGCAAGGTTTGTTGTAATAGTGTGATATGATATATGTGTGCAATGAGGTCAAAAGTGTAATGGATGAATTTAACTTTGTTAAAATTTCGTCCATTTATTTCTTTGATATTTCTACACGGTAATAATCACGGTAGTAATAAAAATATAAGAAAGAATCTAGGACTCCAAATCAAACTAAGAACAACCCCAGGAAGTGATAATATAAGCACCCTGTATCACTCATGAGAATCGAACCCACAGCCTTCCAGATCGAGACAAAAAAGGGCTTAGACCACTAGACCACAGAAATAGTTATATCATAATTATGTCAGAAATAATACCTATTCACCAAGTGTTTGTAAACAAACCTTCGTAACGAGACCATTTCTTTTACCAGTTTGTTTGTCTAGTAAATCAGAGTTAAACGCTTCCACTTCCACTCATTGAACGAATGCAACGATTGCGTAATAGTACATTACGATACAAGTGCGGTGCGTTGATAGTTACAGCCGAGGCGATATTGCTAGCCCGAGCCGTAGGCGAGGGCTACAAGAAAGCAGAGGCTGTAATTATCAAACCGCACGTATGTCGTACGACGTTTTATAACATATTTGCGAGGAAATAGCTAAAAAATTAAAACAATACAGCGAAAAGAAAAAAAGCGAGGGATAATTTTTACTCGTTCACATATTAGCGATGCGCGCGCATCCACAGGGGTACGTTCATTCGACCCAGTTCGATATTTATACCGATCGAATCTTATACTAGTGGGACGCACTGAACGTGCACCTTAGCTGCTGTCAGATAAAACCTCACTTCCGGTGCGCCTCTGAACGGGCCGGATAAAAATTAACCTAGTCGAAATTTCGTCTGCCAGGTGTCTCTGAACGGGCAATATAATTTTTAACCAGGTTAAATTTCGATCGATCGAGCGTTTCTGAACGTCTGTCTAATGAGTCGTTGCACACGAAAATGGCGCGAATTTTAAAAATATTTCACATTTAAATACAGAAAAACTACAATAAAACTATATTGATACTTTTATACAAAAAAACTATTTTGATATTTCCATACAAATAAAATAAAAGTATCAAAATAGTTTTATTATAGTTTTTCTGTGTTTACATTTAGAGATTTTTAAATTTAGCGCCATTTCCGTGTGCAACGACTCATTAGACAGACTCATATATCGCGCAGCGCTTTTTTTTTAAGGCAAAGCACTAAAAACCAGCCAGTATTACTAATAAACTAAATTAATATTTTTTTTATTTTGTTACAGATAAATGGTTGTAATTTATTGTAAAAATTAATTAAATCAAAGAATTAAATGTTTATTTTATTATACTTTATCTCCCAAAGTTAATTTTATTTATAAAATGTTGACCACTTTTCTGCCATAAAAACTCTTTGCTAAGATTTAAAAAAGTACCGTTCGATAAACCGTGCGTTTTACCTAATTAAAAAAAAAAAACGTGTGTTTTACAGCACTCGTGCATTTTACATTACGATTACGCTCAAGTACGTAATAAGATACAATACAATATTGAAATTGGTGTAGTAAGAGACCCTTTACGAGCAAATGTGTTATAAAATACTATTATGACTGTTAGCACCTCGCTTACATCCATTCATAGTTTCTGAAGTCCAACGTAATGTGTTAAACATGTATTTTACTGCCCGGCCATTTCTATTAATAACTTCTTTCTAAGTCTTTGTGGAGTTAGTGGAGAGAAATATTCGGGGTATTACCCAATATTTGTATGGCCCTTTGAATTTTGAGGTTGAAAGAATTTACCCTTTTAATTTATGGTTCAAATGTTTGGGACGGGAAGATGAACAGAAACAAAGTATTTTACGATTTGTTTCTCTCGTACCTACTTAACAAATTATTTTCCCTTCTTACGTTTATTTAGTCGTAACAATAAGTTTATACATACATACATACATACATACATAAAATCACGATACATTTTATCTGATGTGCTATTGACTAAACGAGCCAAGAATAAAAATAAATAAATGTGATAATAAAATATCCCGCAATATTTATCATCACATTTATTTATTTTATTTCTTACCTAAACACAGTTATTTCCCAACTAACCTTACCAAGGATATCAGTTAAGTGTTTAGGTTTTAGTATGTTTTACAACACTGTAGGGTCTAATAGTTTCAGCAATTATGACTTTTTGTTCCTCTCAAGGTTAGTGATGTTGCGTCTGTAACAATGGTACAAAAATGCATAGGTACTACGTAAAATTAAACCATTCTTCTTCTTCTGTCGAGTGTGTTATATCATACGACTCCATAAACCCTTGTGTCAAAGTTCTTAAAACGCGGTGTAGGTTTTAGACGATTTTCGTGTTACAAAACAAAATGTGGTTTAAAGTTTCTTAGAAACACATAGATAAGACTAAAGTACCTACGTCCCTGATGGCAAGTGGACATCGTAAGTGGATGTGATCATCTGGAAATCCAATCTGCCAAAAATATGAGTCTTCGAATTTATTTATTGACTTAGGTAATAGGTACTTGACGGCAGTTCCCGTGGCAGAGTAAAGAAACAAGGACATGCTAAATCAGAATTAATCATTTATCATAAAGCGCTGAGTTCCGCCACAACAGGTCCTGAAAACATCCGGTTTGCATTGGGTCTGAACTTCGGCTCGGTCCGAAACACGCAAACTTGCCAAGTTCCGTTATATCATTGTGATAAATAAGTTATTTTGGTTTCCTGTTTAGCATAAAGGCAACAAGATAGTATGACTTATTTTTCTTCCGGGTGTAAGGGACAGCACAGTGTACTGCAAACTAATAAGGGTAGCTCGGCCAACAAATTTTAACAACTTTCATCAGGAAATTCTTTCAGGAAATTAAAAAAATAAATTGCTTTCCATACAAATTTTCTTCTTCTTCTTATCGAGTGGATTTTCGAGTCGACGAACTCTGTCTGATCGAGATGATCATTTTGTATGGGAAAGCGAATTTTTTTTTGTTTGTAGGGCGGGGTTTTCGACTAACAAAATTTCATTTATATATTTAGTATTAAGTTTAATACCTATGACTATCTATTTAGGTAATAAAATCTTTACACTGATAGAATGACACGTAATAAAATACCCTGGCTACAATAATCGTTCTCGTAGATATTTTTTTCATTTCCTGAAAGAATATTCTGGTGAAACATGTTCAGTCTCACTGACTGAGCAACCCCTATCAGTTTACGGTACGCTGTCCCTTACACCCGGTATATCCCGACTAAAGGAGCTTGATTCGATTATTGGTCCACATCTCACATCACATCACATAGATTACAAATTATTATAAATCAAACTATCTTTTTAATATCAATTGTAATTCAAATCACATTTCAGTGGTTAAACTAAAGTGTAAAAGGTTAAACTTTAACACTTCAATTCCAAGTTCAAGTTAATTGTATTACCTTGGGTTTGTGTTTTTGTAACAACGCGTAATAAAATGTAATAATAGCTAGTAAATGTCATTGCTAATAACAATAGATTTGTTATCAGCATTGCGCGTGGTTTTCAATTTAATGTAGAGAGGAAACATCCAAACGCAAAGGTGAAGGTTCAATAGTTCAAAAATAAATTACATACAAATGAAAAAAAAAAAAAACTAATTGAAGTCTCTGAAGCTGGTTATTTATGTATTTTTTACAAATAACTTAAAGCATCTGATTTTTTATGGTCAAACCGTTGCGGAGGTCAGATGGCAGTCGCTCTGTGTAAAAACCAGCACCCTCGTTCAATCCCCTAGATTAGGTAGCCGACCCCTGTGAGATACGGGATAAGGCTAGGGAGATGATGACTATGATTGTTATATAAGATACAAAAAATTAATAATTGAAATTGAACAAAAATTTCAAATGCGCGTTGATGTCTTTTCCTTGAACAGCGATTTGTATGAAGTCCTGTTTGCAACAATCTACGACATTATTTTTAATATCGAATTTTGTAACATTGATAAAAATAAATTGTCGTTATTATGAAGGTTATAAAATGGACTAAAATAAATAAATGGAAATATAATTATTTTGTACTACAGATAACATTGAAAATGTCAATATTAAAATAGAATTAAAGTCAGATTAATCTGGAATTAGATCTACCAATGTCACATTATATAATATAATTTGGATCATTGTAAAATATTTTATCAAAGTACACTAACATAATTATAAAATATATGATAACTAAATTCTTGGTACCTATATAAAGTAAGTTTGTTTGATAGAACCGACCTTAAATTCACTCTCATCACTTGTAACTCTTGTTATTTAATATCATGAATGCGGCTAATTTAGTTTCCCCGAAGTATTGAAAAATAAAGTTACTTACTATTAATGAAAACCGCAAGAAAATCCGAAAAGTAATTTTTGAGTTCATCGCATGTTGTTGACTTTATTTCAAAATATTATCTTTCTAATACGTAAACAAAGTAGTCCATGCGTAATGCGTAATTCGATATAAGGCGCCACCGTCTTTGTTATTGTAAATTGGGCTCAATTTAAATGCCACCGGCTAAAGCTAAAATTAAATTTACCAATCAAATTCAGACTTAAAACACTGCAAAAGGACAGGAGATTTTATTTTTCCACGTTTTTTTTTATACAATCTGTGATTTTACGCGTTATCTGTCATATATCCCCATGCTGGCCGCCATGATGGGTAAAGATACAGTGTATAAAATGTGCAAATGCGCGCCGGAATCTTGCGAGTATAAATCTCCTTTCATTATTCAATCTTATTATTTCAAATTCAAAAGTAACAAAATATATCTTAATTTTAACTTTAGCCGGTAGCGTCTAGAATTGAGCCCATTGTCCCATCATTTAGGCTATAACCGGCCCGAGTTCAAGGCCGTTGCGCAACCAACGGAACCGGTCGTCTCACCGGAGGCTGTTCGGATGAGAGTTGAGAAATTGCGTTCAATACAATAATAACAACAAAAAACTGAGAGACTGACTAAGAGCGAGATAATTTTTTTAACGGGATGGTTTACAATAGACTTAGGTTATGTAGAGCAACTGTTCTATAAAGCAGTATGTTATATTGGTGGGTCATCAAAGCCTCATGTCAAAGATAATTTTAATTGTGAAAAAATTAAAACAGTACTTTTATCCATTGACAAAAAATGCTAACACGACGCCGATTTGATATAGGTATAAGTTATTCAACATAATTATCAGTGAATTATGGTGCAATCATATCAATCAATAACCCCTACATATCAACATATCAATCATACAAAAATTATCGACAAGCAGGTTAGCGCCATATAACTAATTACAAAGTGGCTATTTCCGCGTGGACACAGGTGCCGCAGATTTTATCGGCGCGTGCGCAAGGGCGACGACGGCAAAGATACTGAACGAACTCTGAAGTTGGGGTCTGACGTCAGAAAAGCTTAGTTTCAAAATTAAGGAAGTTTAGTAAACCCGGAGATTCAGAGGGTTTAACTTTTATTTCAGATTTGAGGGTCATTTAGAACTATGTTAGATGATTGTGAGATGATAATGAGGTATGCTCAATGTTTGAAGAATTGTTTACATTAAAATGAAGTTTATAGCAAATTATAATTAATAATTCGCGAAGCTGTTTTTCATTACTATTTTATGTGTAAAGATAAAATTTATAGGATGATAATTAATGGATGTACCTACTATAAATATTTCAATCATGTTCAATTGTATAGAAAAATATTCAATTTTAGGAAATCGTGGCAGGCAATAATAACAAAAATGTGACTGAAAAATTATCAAAAATATTAATGACTTTGAAAACTTAAATTAACTATGAAGATTTGAATTCAGACGTAAATAAAAAAATACACGAAATTCGAATTTTAAAATAAACCGGCGACGCGACCGCTCCGCCCAGCGTCCGACCGAATGCGAAGGACTCGCGCGCACGCCGCAAAACGGCCCGCTGTTCCTACGCCTAGAGGGGCTAGTGGCGAAAGTCACTCCAAATAACCACCTATAAAAACACACAACACACTCTGCACTGCATCCAGTCGTTATCCCGACTAACCACCGTACGAGAGACACAATGAAAAAAACGGTGAGTTGTGTGTGCCAACATGTGGAGTGCAGTGAAGTGTAAAGTGATGACTTCAAAAAAGTGTTTCGCGGAAAATCGAGCAGTGTGTCCCGTGCTGAGAAAAGTGTTACAATTAAAGTGATTTATCTTAAAGACATTCTTTTTGTGTGATTTGAATCAAGACACACTTTTTTGAAGTCAACGCTTTGTGCTTAATGTGCTCGAATTTATTGGTGTGACAGTGATATCATAAAAGGACTTAACTCATAAAAAAAGAACAAATCGAAAAATCCAGCAATTCCCAACAATAATATTGATTTTACAAACCATTTTCTTCTCACAGTCTGACTCATAGACAAACAACGCCTACTTATCGGAGTTTATCTAACAGGCAAAGTGGCCGTTGCTAGGCAACCAGTTACGTCACAATGGTCTAGATTTAGCCAGGCTGAGTCTGACCCACGTCTAGGAAGACAGTCCAGGAAGCGAACGTGTTAACTCTTGTGAACAAGTTGGACCGCAACGATCGCAGTCAACTTGTTTGTTACACAATCCTAGCCAATCATTATTAATTTTAATTAAATATTTCTTCTTTTTCTTCTTATCTAGCCATTAGCGTCCCACTGCTGGGCAAAGGCCTAAATATTTATTTTAGTAAAAGTAAATTTAAAAAATAAGACAAAGAACAGCTGAAGATAGATAAGAGTAAATGAACATAATTCATAGATGAATAAATTGGATATCGTACAATAATTACCAAATAATAGTAGGTACCTAATCGTTTAAATAGTTGACTAAATATCAGAAAAGATCAGACCATATCTTTGAAATTAAATAATTAATTTTAACCCTCACAAATTAAAACATAAAAAACAAATTAGCAGCTAATATTTCCATAAGTTACCCAATAACAAGGCTGACAACATTTTAAAACTAATTTATTCAATACAAGTACCTACTCACTACTTAGTATTTACTTACTTACCTCGCTTACCTTAACAGGCTAAAAACAAGTAACTTGAGCCAAGAATTCACTTAGACCGGACTAGTGGGAAAAATACTAAGTTTTCCGCAAAATACATGTCAGTAGAGAACGCGGCTAAAAATGCTGATTCATTAAATAAGTGCTAAAAGGCAGTCGAGAGATTCTAAACTTGTGTTAGGCAGGCTTGAAGAGAAAATATTTCTAGGTAAACGGTGCTATTAAAATCTTAAGAATACGGGCTCGTAATTAGCTAAGATCTTACGTGATTTGACATATTTACCTTTATTTAAAAAATATACAATTGAATCCTTTGAAACTAAATTCCTCGTCCAATAAAATTGTAGCCTAATTATCTATTCGTCTCGTGACGCAGATAAGTAAGTAGCCGGGAGTCGACCCTTCTAATGTTGCAACGATCCCACCGCCGTGCCACCAGCACCATAAGAAGCGGCATTATCCCACGCCGCTCGATCTCTGGCCCGACCCAGTTCCGAGCTGATTACATCGTTTTGCCGCCAACAATGTGTATTTACGGTCATTTATACAAATCCTCGTTCTCTTGATGCGATTTCGGTACCGCACGCAAAAATATTACGCAAAGACTGCTTAAGGATACAAATGAAATTAAATAATATTACTTGATAAACTATCAAATCACGTAGTTCATAAAAGGATCTTACATAAAAACGTCGAGGTGATAAAATAGTACTTAATTTCTCCTAGCCAGTATAAAAGTACTTAAAGGCAAGGAAAGTAATATTCTGATGTCACCTCATAGTTGCAGAGGGTATACATGGTGTGCCCATAGAATTTATAAATACTTTTCACTCGCGGATTTGAGAGTTCATAGTCGATTTAAAGTTTTCACCGTAATCGTGATACTGTTTGAATTTAGAATTGTGATGTTTTGAAGCGTAGTGTGATTTAAGTAACCACCACGTTACGTACAATTACATATCTCTTACTGCGTTTAAGTGTAATTTATATTCTACTAGTGTCCTCTTGTTGCCAATAAAAACATTTGAAATTTCTTTCATTCATAAAAACATGCATGTCAAGATATTGTTATCTCGTAAACCGTTTGTCTCACGATTTTGACCCACCAGATTATGCAACTTACATGCATCAAATTTATACTTCATCATGTTATATCAAATGATTATAGGGTGCATATTGTATAACCGCGAAGAATACACCTAAATCGTATGTCAACTGGTTAAGGTAATTTACATAATATCCTTTGTTGCATTAAAACATAACATACAAAATTGTATGATTTATTAACTACATTACAAAAAATGCTATTAATCAAATATCGATGCCAGATAGAGTCATTAACCTACATTTTCTTAGGTAGGTACAAGGTCAAAAATTAGTCAGGTTTAGAAATCTCTCCATCGGGCAAGGTCGTACGCATCATTGATGATTGGTGTGAAATTTATAAATGACTAAATTTTTTATTGTTCAAACTGTATTGTGTGTCTGCTCCGGATAAAGTGGGAAGTTGAATACCTAAATGCAATTGAAAAATCAACTGATTGATAAGTATACTTCTGCAAGTAATAAAGCGCAATTTTCAGAAATTGGTGACACACAACCAAGTTAAAACAATATTGAGAAATTGAATCTCTTAGTACACAGCCAATTGCAATCCTTTAAAATAAAGAAGATAGGATCTCACGGCTCGAATATTTCGCAATATCTTCAGCAAAGTGTCAAAGTTAGCATTACTATGCAATACCAAAAATAAACAAGGCAGATATTGACTTGCAGTGCAATTTGTCTTCAAGTTATCATTGAGATTGTTACAAGAACTGACACATTTTAGCGTCTAATGATAAGCAATCATTGTAAATGGTGGTTCGATATTCGTAATTTCATATTCAGCACTGGACAGTTTCCCCATGGGGAGAATTGCGCGAACTATGCGCTGGCGCAACTGTTTGATATACCGCCGTGAACTGCCACCCGCCCGCGGCTTCACTCGCTTTTGACCTTTAGGTTTCCTCAGGATTACGGTAATACAATTGGCATTCAGAGATCTGGCTTAATAGTTTTTCTTACGAATAAATTTAAATTTCGGAAAGTTAGTTGTTCATGCTTTATCATTTATCAATATCGGTGTCCAATACTTATGACAACTGCTTTTAATTCAAGTGCCAATTGCTTCCTCAAATTGATCCGTGATTATTGTCAATAGAGACATTTAATAAGAACGATTTGAATTTTAAAGTAGAGTGAATAATATTTTACGGTCATTCCTCCTTCTCCATTACTATTAGTAGTAATGATGACATGATGTGGTAGTCGATCCGCAATATGTACACGTTTACTCGGGCGAGACCGTTGGCCGAACATCAATAGAAATTATCTAACACATCTAATCATTGACATAGTTACACATATTTTACAACCTAATATTACTTGTTGGCGACTTGAGAAATTTTACGCACTAGTTTTTTGAAATATTGATTAGCAACCAGTGACCTCAATGTTTCAATCATCTAGATTTATTTACGAGGTACTTTACAGGTTAATTGCGAATTTTAAAGGATTCATGCAAATTTATAGACATTTAACACATAATTTGCGGTAATATAATTTCAATTACCAACATAAATATTGAAAGGCATGCAATATTACGATACTTTTTCCAGCTACTAGTGTTCGAAGCAATGTTAACTGTAGGAAATCCGCGGCGTATTTGCAATATTTCCTGATTTTTTTGAGCGCTGCAACACACTTGAGTTAATACGTTATCTAAGACCAATTGCTGCTCTATTTATAACATTCCATAACTATTAAGATTCCACGTAGAAAGTGTGTAGAAAAATCTAGAACTAAAATGTAACCTCTCTTTCCAGATCTGTTTAGTTTTCCTGCTGGTAGCAGCAGCCGCTGCCAGCGAGAAGAAGACAACAGAGAAGAAGGCTGAGCCTCTGGAGAAAAAGTTGGACAAACGTGGTCTCCTGAACCTCGGTTATGGATACGGCATCAGCGGTCTTGACGTAGGCTACATCGGCAGCGGCCACGGTCACGGCGGTGCCTACAACTTAATCGACGACGGCCAATTCAGCCACAGCGGCTACGGACCGTCCATCCCCCTAGGCGAGCACACCGATGTCCTTAGGACCATCACTCTCGTCAAAGGAATCCCGTACGCCGTGCCCGTCGAGAAGCACATCCCCTACCCCGTGGAGAAGCATGTGCCATACCCCGTCAAGGTCCCCGTGCCCCAACCCTACGAGGTCATCAAACACGTGCCGGTTCACGTGAAGGAGTACGTCAAGGTCCCAGTCCACGTCCCAGCCCCCTACCCAGTTGAGAAGAGGGTGCCATACCCCGTGCATGTTCCCGTCGACAGACCTTACCCCGTCAAGGTCCTCGTCCCTCAGCCTTACCCCGTTGAGAAGCACGTGCCTTACCCAGTTAAGGTGCCAGTGCCCCAACCCTACCCCGTGGAGAAACACGTGCCATACCCTGTTGAAGTTAAAGTGCCCGTTCCTCAGCCCTACCCAGTAGTCAAGCACGTCGGAGTCCCCGTCAAAGTGCCCGTTGACAGGCCGTACCCCGTGCACGTGCCCGCCCCATACCCAGTTGAGAAGCCCGTGCCTTACCCAGTGCACGTCGAGAAACACGTGCCTTACCCAGTGAAGGTGCCCGTTGACAGGCCTTACCCCGTCCATGTCGAGAAGCCTTACCCAGTGCCCGTGAAAGTGCCCGTTCCTGAGCCTTACCCAGTCTACAAGCACGTCCCCTACCCAGTGGAGAGGCCCTACCCCGTCGCGGTGAAAGTGCCCGTCGACAGGCCCTACCCCGTGCACGTGGAGAAACCCGTGCCCGTGCCCGTGGAGAAGCCCTACCCCGTGCCCGTGAAGGTGCCGGTGTACGTGAGCGAGCACCAAGACCACGGCGAGCACTACGGCCACGGCGAGCAATACGGCCACGGCTACAGCCACCTCAGCCTCGGAGGCAACTACTACAGCCACTAGGATAGTTAGACTAGTTCCACTTTATAAGTGTTCATCCGCCAATAACTTTATTTATAATCTCGCCAATTTACGCCACGGCCGGGACGCCAGCAACGAAATTACATTTACTTTGTATATTTATATACTTCTCATGTCATGTATGTATGGGCGTACGTGTATAGTGATTTAAAAGGTTACCATTTTTAGGTTTAAGGTTGATTGTAAAATACGAGAGATGATGAGAAAAGAATAAAGAAATACAATAAAAAATATATTTCCGTGGTTTTATTTTGATTGGAGGAAATGTCGATAAGGTCAAGAAACTAGTGACTGTGTGACTAAATAAAACTACAATGGCTGACCTTCATGTTTTGTTTGCAGTTTGTTGTATAATAAAATGTTTTGATCTGCGCGAGTGCAGGCCGGTACCTAGAGTTGAATAACAATGAGACAACTAAAATTGCGAACTTGAGAAAAAAATACAAAATACGTAATAATTATTTTTATGCTAATTTGACGATGTTTGCGGGATTAATCAAACATTGTAAATCATTAATGACACTGTATCAGTTTAACCCTATAATTCGCTCCACCATTAGAATGACGCAAATGTTAATCAATTGCACTAATGTCAGTAAAATTATACACCGAGGGTAGGTATTCAAACCGGTGTCTATTACAGCATCCGGTGAAGGGTTACCAATAATGTATCCAAAGGTTAACTGAACTAGCAATACGACCAACGATTCAGTTCAAGTAAACACATTGTTTCAATGACTTTAAAAGTTATTGAATCTTATAAATTTTATAATATAAAACATTGTATTGTGTACCTAGTTAAGTAATAGGTATAATTATTGAATCTTATAAATTTTATAATATAAAACATTGTATTGTGTACCTAGTTAAGTAATAGTGTTGGTATCGACAAAAGTAGGATTTCAAAGAGCACTGTACCTTGTAAAGTAATGTTTAATAGTTCATGTTGGAATCATAAAAAGTAACTAAGAATTTAAGTTAAAAATATTATTACTAAATAAAAAAAACTTTAAACACATATCTGCACGCTATTTGCTACTTAAAATTTGTAACACAATAATGATAGTGACCCTGAAGAGGGAAAATAGGGCAATTTTGTACTTCGAAATTCAAGAGTATAAAGATAGGTGTAATAACGGAGGTACTCGCGAGTTTATGAGGTAGCACGCTGCAATTACAGTTGTTTTGGAGTTGAACTGTTTTACGTAAACCATTGGTTAAGGTTAACGTTATGTTGTTTAACCGGGCGTGTGGCAACCTTGCCTTACTCATCTGTTTCAGTACGATAGGTCAGTACAGAGAGAGGTCATAGGCGGGCAAAAATAAATTATAATGATTTTGAAAACGCTTGTAATGACAATTTAAATAATAGTTTATCAGGAATTATTAACAATCGGGTATCAAAAATACTGAAATCAAGTATTATACCTATTGGTAACGTTTGCAAAAAAAAGTTAAGTAACTATAATTTTTTTATATCGCTCTCTTGCTTCAGTCGCTGAAACACTGCGGAAAATACGAGTTTCCCCTAATTAGAGAAATTTGCAATACTGACCAATGATTACACTGATTAGTGAGCAGAGAATAGGATATATTTTATTTACATAGTTGGTAGGAATGGAGCTGTCTATTCCCTGGATTCATCTCATAAATAAAATTGAGAGCGTTACTTTACCCGCAGGAAGAGTTTTTCAAACCCAGGGAACTATTACTTCAAATATCACCTTTTTACCTGAACTGAAATTGCAAGCAATATTGCTGCAAGTAATCTGTCATTACTATACAAAAACAAGCATAATTTGAATTCCTTGACTTGTGAACGAGCCGAGTTTATTTTTTTCTATACCTATATTTCGAAACACATAACCCTGTTACGGATAATTGTTTTTTGTTCGAACTTGCTTTTGTTTTAATCTACATACATTTATGTACTAATGTGGGAAATGAACTTGACTTAGTTTTTTTCTTATGCCAGCCAACCAAACATATTTATATCAGCTTGCCCAGTTTGGTATTGTTTTTAAATTTTTAACGGGACAAGGTCCAGGTTGAAATAATGTGAGCGGTAGCGGTACAGTATGTTATTATTTGTTTAAAAGACATTGAAAGTAAAAATAAAAATGCTTCGACGAATATTAAGCCTTTTTAAATAAATACTTGCTTTTTGAGCGGTGTTTCATTCGAAGGCCGCTAAATAGAAGTTGGTTTGATTTTAAAGCTGTACCAAAGCTTTACTATAAACAAACCTAACCAGCTAATTAATTTTTCAAATTATTAACCAAAATAAATCACAATGGGGCCTATCGTAAGTCATCAACAAAACTCCCAGCTATTAGTGCATATCGTAACGTTGTCAGTTAACGCGTACATTACTTCATACACATCATACAACCCGTACAACACACCATACAACCATACAAAACAAAGAACGTATTGTCTATTGTTGAGAGTAGCCTTTCGCACGCATATTACTGTTTTCGTATGCACAAAAGTATGGACAAGAAAACGCAACTATGGCGGAATAGACTAAAGGAAAATGGTATTCGAAATTGCCAGAACAGAGTTATCATAAACGTTTAGACATTTAGCTCATGTACCTAAGTAGGATTTGTGTAGGATGCGTGTCATAAAAATATGACACTTTTTTTATAACAATTAATTTTACCTCGGTAGCGTGCTGAAAATATATTGTAGATGATAAGTACCTACGTCATGAAGATGAAACGCTGTGCTCGAAATACCATTTTCAGGAAATTTGGATTGTTCTTTCTTCAGTACCAAAAAGGCTGATAAATGACGTTTTTAGAAAAAAGTTTCTAGAAGGCAAAATTACTTTGAAAAGGAACTCCGTATGTATATTATTAGCAAAAAATGAGAATCTGTTTACTTACGTATGTCGGTGCCTATATAGAGGTTTAAGCAGTTGATTTCTAAAATATTCTTACCTGAAACAATTAAACAACAATATAAGCAAATAAAAAATAACATAAATATATCTAATTAGATGCATAAATTATTTCATAATACTTAAATATTTAGACATTAAAAAATACTGATTACACCTCTGTCTTTTACTCTACGGTTATAAGAACTTCTGCCTAAGTAAAGCGCCATCTACAAATATTTAAGTAAACAACAACTATGCAATGTATAGTTTGATCGATGTAGGCCCTAGTTCGCTTGAAGGTTTTAGAAAGGCCTAGTAGTATAAGTTCTTAAGACTGCCAATAGAGGGCTGTGTATTTAAATAGTTATATTATACGTACTGCAGTAGCATTTATAAAGTTTCGATAATGTCTCCAAAGAGATAGTATGTTTTTATAGAGATTTTTTTGTTATTGAATACCAGTTTTAAGTGTCTGTAGCTAATTATATACATACCTAAAGTATTTGTTGTGGCAGGTTATGTCCATATACTTCCCAAAGAATTGAACAAGTTCATCTTATTAAGGCGCAATACAAAGTTGGTATAGAGTTTGGAAATGTAGAGATTTGAATATTAAAGAAATATTTGACAGGTAGGTTCGTACAATAGTTAAAAAAACGATTAACGTTTAAGTCTGTTTACTTCTTCAAGTTTTACTTTAAATCTGAATAGGATGATTTTTTAAATGAAATTACTGTATTTATTTTTAAATCAATAGATTATTTAATTTTAAAAAGGGGAAAGAATAATAAATCTGTTTATATGATTTTAATATAGAGTCATTGCAAAATTCTATCAACGCCTTAAACCTTTAAGTGGGTATAAAGAACCTGAAAGATTACCTACTAAATAAGGCATATAAAACTTGATTATAAACTTGTCGATAGTTTCAGAAGCAGATGTCGTAAAATATTACCAGAAGAACAGGTGCTCTATATGTACAGTCCAGAACAAGTCAAGTTTGTTTTTATTATCTGTTTATAGTTCTCATTGTAAGCACCGTAGGATCTAAAGTCCAGCAGCAAAGTGTTAAGCTTAGTATGTTCTTGACTGTAAATAGTCTGGTTAGCGAGTGGTCAAATTACACCACACATTCTATAGGTAACTAAAAAAAGTAAAAGAAAAAAAGGCATATGTATTATTTCGTTTTGTTCTCCCCTTATTACAAACTACCTTTCACTTATAGTCGTGCAAAATGCCTACGTAGTAATAATGTAATGAGAGACATTGTGATCGCACTATCATAATCATATTTTAGCACTAAAGCACTATGCAACAAGACTGACTGGACACATTAAAAAATTGCGGGACAGTAAGGCATCTCATAATCGTAGATGAACTGTTACATCAGACATCCTATGGCGAGAAGCAGATTTGCTGACTAAGTATCAAAATTAAATGAATGAATAATCTGAATGTCAGGAATAGGCGTAGGTGTTTTAAAGTCTTCGTAGAATAAGTAGGTATAGTCAAAACGGTAGTTTTGTCAGCCTTATGAGATTTTCTAAGCAGATTTAAACGTAGAGGCCTATACTTAATAAAATTGTATTTTTTACATATAAATATATGAAAATTGATCAATCACTTTATCAATTAGGTAAAATTACTTAATATGGTTATCGTGCATACCCAGTGGGTTATCTTTAATAATTAAGTTATTTATAGCGTTCTTCACTAACTGATGGTTCCCTAATTTAAGGCCGCACGGTTTCCTGCGCACGCGCAACAACGGATACTTAAGGTTAATTTGGTTAATAGCACGGTTTATTTTATTACCGCAATTGAAAAAAAGAAACTGAAATATGGACTGAAAACCAGCCATTACTAAGATAACGATCTATCAGACATGCCCTAAATGCCACGGGTTAAATTGAAATTGATTGACTATTATAACCGAATTATGCTGTTGAGATGAGTAGTGAATGAAGGTTCTTAATTATTTTAAATTGATAATTGGTACATATATTTTAACCTAAACTATTCAAAAACTTTAAATTTAAAAACAAGTAGCCGTATTTACACTATGTAACTTTGACGAAATCTTTTGTGACATGTCATAAGAAGTATATTTTTGTTGCATAATTATGCTGTCGTATTAATTTTACTTAAAGGTATTGTAAATCATTTCATACACACGAATGTTTATAATTTTTTTAACAATTTTATTTTATTAATATATATTTTCAACAGCTTTATAACAGCTTGGAGACTAATAATAATACCTACAATTTTAAAATAATTGCCTACTCTCAATATAAGAAATGCAAATTAGGTACTACCTCTCTTGTTACAATGCGCATATCAGCGTATCTTACAAACATTTATGATGTCGTAAAATTTAAATACATAATATTCACTTAAAGAGGAATACTAATCTATTAGATTCTATTAAACTATATAAATAAATAAAATCCTTTCAATTCATATTCTTGCTTAATAAGCAAGTGGCAATCTCATTACATGCCCTTGTGTACTCATTGTGGTTGAAGACACGAAAAATTTGGCATTTTGCGTTTCTTCATTTTTGAGTATCTTAAAAATCTGGTTATTTACCCATATATTTGTATGTAATCTCATATGTGACATTTCTGAGAACACTGATGACATCCAAAGGTTAGGGTAACAGGTCAAGTAGTTGTAGCGAAACACCACATTTTACTACAAATCGTAAAAAAAGTATTATCGTATGTAGAAATAATAAGAAACCTTGAATTTGCATGTAAGTATAAATTAAAATTTCCTGTTATATAGGTATCATTTATTGTTTCCGTAGTTAAGTTTTGATTTTTAATTTATTTTATTTATCTTGTATAAAAAAACACAGGTAGATGCATTTTTACTTCACGGGTTCCAAAATTTGAATCTTTGCATGTGCATAAATTTTCAACTGTCTAAATTTTAGTGGGCTCTTAAATTATTCTTATTATAATTAGAGCGATTGTAAAAGCAGTTAGCACATTCTTTTGATTAGATAAGATAGCATTAACGAGATATCCGGTGTATGATATAAATAAGTAAGATATACCTACCTACGAGTCGAGGACAGGAAGTGGTTTGATGTTTCAAGCGATATAACGTAGATATCTTTCATGTTTGAAGTATATAGGTAGCAGGTAGTACTTGTACGTAATTTCATTGTAAGAATATAAGATGTGCAGGGTCCTACTTGCTATACCTATGCGCATGTTATATCAAGGATCCTGTAAAGTTACCAAAAGTGTTCATAAAATAAATGCTAAGTTTAAATAAAAGTTCATTATACTATTACCCACAATATTGCCAAATATTGCACATTAATTAGATGAATTTGCAATTCGCAATAAACACATACTTGGCAACATTACATTTTTATATTTATAAAACGATATTTCTTTCGCCATATTTCGAAAAGCGCAGCTGTCAATTAGGATAATGTTTCATCATTTATTTTTATTAATGAAATCAATACAGTACTGCGATCCATAATATTAATCGTTTAAAGATTTATAACCTATTTAGGTTAATCATAAAAAAAAAATGGTATTACAAAGCACTGACTTTGCACTCTTCAGTTTCAACCACGAATTAGGTAGTAGGTTTTTGAAGACCAGTAAAAAATGCGTCAGACTGTTTAGCTTGTAGTTAAAAGGAGATTTTGAGTTCTGTTTAATGTTAATGATACATTCACGAATCTAGGCCACATTTTATTACTTTATTTAGTAATTACAATCAATCTTCCAGTAGGTTCTACAGACACGACAACTCGTTAATTAATAGCTCCTCAAACCCCATGAAATACATTGCCGGGCAGTAAGCTATTAAAAACATGACAGAAGCCATATTTCAATGAGAGTGAGCGTTGTATGCAAACCCAGAACAAAATACCGTATACTTTACGTACGGTGTGACGCAATGAAATGATTCCGCCGTATCAAATTATAATCTTGTGGTTGCGTTTACTCATTTGCCAATAGATGCGGTGTGCGTGACAGGAGACGAGCGAATATCAAGGTCATCATTTCTTTTTTCTTAACATACCTAATGGGTTTTTTAGTTAACTAGTCTGACTTTATTATTTCTTTATGTCCATCTACCTGTATACCTACCCCGCTGTGATTCCTCTATAATTTTTGCTTATATTGATCAAAATATATTTTTTACAACAATAATTATTTGCAATATAGAATTTAGATAAAACGCATTTCTCGTGGGTGGATCTCACGACACTAAAATTACCTATAGGCAGATTTAAATGAGAACAATGTAAGCAATCGTGTTTTTTACTTATACTAATGCGCACAAGTAAAACTCATGAAAATGGTCATTTTCTATTTTATTCTTTGAGAACCAGCTAGATTAAATATAAATATTTGGTTATTGAAACCGTGTACTTTTATAATCTTGCATTGAAAATAATCACATGAATTAAATACCTACCTATCTCTCCTCAAATTTTTTTTTTATTTTTGTGCAAAACGCCAAAGACTTTATTTTAAACCACAACTAGTCTCCCAGTCTGTCTGTCCGTTTTGCTCCACATACGGTTTACTTGAGTGGACATCTTGTGCGACATTGCATCAGTTTCGGTTTCAAAAACTCATTTTTACACACACAATTGAGTATTTTATATATGTGTACTTTTAACAGTTCCAAGAAAAACATATTGGAAACTGCTAACTAATAACAAATTGCACCATGTTTTTTATCGTTCCCATTTCAACATGGAGTAAAAAAAAAAGAATGAACTTCGTAAAATATATACTAAATATAGTATTACTTTCTCTTGCGATCGAACTTTAGTAATAAGGTAATATAAAGAACTTGTTAAAGTATTTCATCACGTTACTAATCAAGATTGATTTATCTCAATCAATTAATGCGAAACCTAAAATTACGAAATAGAGTAATGTGAAAGGATAAAAGACTGTTAAAGGAAATTACTTTGTTTTCAATTAAGTATTATTTTAATTTCTTAAAATTTTGTTTCAAAAGCTAGCCGTTAAGTTTTCGTAAAATAATTTATTCGGTAGATTTCTGTCACTTGATGCATTGTGCAAACTTTAAACTGCACGATCAACGTCTTTAGGACGCAAAATTCCACGAGTCAAAATGAACATACAATCACCCTTTATCCCTTACGGAGTAGAAAGAGCGTAAAAGGTATTTCAAGCAAAGGTATAAAGGTACGTCTGTCAAAATTATTTTATTTAGGTACATCTATGGGGCAAAAGTCTCAGACTTCTCCATTTATCTCTGTGTATAAATGATGAAGATACATTGCTCCAATTTCACGTAAAAAGAAAGAACGCGCCCTCTTTTGCTCTTTTTATAAAATTAGTTGGAACTAGCCTTTCATCCCTTGGTTTTATCCACGTCTTGTTAAAAATTCTTGGTCATTGGATACGAGTATTTATACAGTTAGTTTTTTTAATTTGTTGCCTGTAAACAGCATTTTGTTTGCAACTTAGCCAGAGGTTCTTTCAGAACCGCAGACTATAACTTTGATACAAACATATGTATTGCTGTTTACTTTCTTTAAAATTGTAAGGAAAAGGCATTTTATGGGCTGCAAAAACAAGTTGGTATCGATAACTCAACGCTAAACAAACGAACTTAAGGGACAGTAGCACTCAGTAACATTTAAATTTCTGTCGTAGAAGAGCAAAGAAAAGTGAAATACATAAAGTAAATGGTAATACCTAAATGTGCTTTGACGTGGTCGAAGTAAAAGTTACAAAAGTTGGACAAACTTAAGCAAAATTGTATCCTGTTTAGGTATCTCGTTAAATGTTTCATTAGGGTGCAAACTGCATCCAGTTTATAATCTCTGCTATTAATGGTTGACATTGCTCGTATATTGTGTAACAATAAACACGCACCGTGAAGCGAATGCACGCGCGACCATTCTAATCTGACTAAACACCGTTATAGTCTGAGAACCCCTGAGAGCGGATGAAGCCGCTGAAAAAAAAAACACACTTAATATGTCAAGCTAGCCTTTTCATATTTTTTATGTCACAATCGGCCACCTTACTGACAGAATTAAATAAAATTGCAACATTAAACTGATTACCGTCTGGCTACCACAACCCTGAGAGTGAGACCCAGACATAATATTACGCTTTTGCTTAGTAAGTTAGTAAATGTAAATGGGACGTTTTAGCTGATCTGCGATAGTGATTGGGGCTAACTACTTACCGAACCCGCACGGAAAAGCTCTGAATCGAATTGTATTGACAATTACATTTTACTACCATGTTGCTTAACTGTCTTTGTCGGGTCGGGAACGAAAACTTTAAAAGTAGTAAAATGGTTTGCAGTTACTTCATAATTTTCTTGAATTTTATTAATCGACTTAAAAAAAACAGAAGGTTCTTAGAAGTTCTTACCGTACACTTTTAAAGGCCATCTTTGTTCGTAAGCTCTAAGACTATAATATGACGTGTCCTTGGCGGTGATGGTGGGTGCACGCGAATTCTCTCGATTGATATAATGACACCTTTTGTTTCGAGTGCCGCTGTTGCGAAAAAGGAGATTACTAATTAAAAAAACGCCGCGATGTATTAAGATATTCAAAACTCTGTTATAAAAAAAAACTATTTAAGTAGTGGCTGACAAAGAAAACCGAAAGTTAGCCTGTATTATAAAAAGTATATCTAAGTAATTATTCTCATTATGTTAACTTTGAACATTCAGACAAAAAATAAAGTTCAGATATTATGATTATTAATTTATAGGTCTTACAAATATCATAATATTTTTTATCTAGATTTACAAGCCGCAGCTTCGCTTAAGGTTTAACGAGTTTCAGGAAGTTTTCCAGCGGTTGAAAAATCCTGTGCTATATTTTTGGATTATGTAGTTTACCTACAAATGGTGAACGAATTTTTCAGCTGTTTTTTGAAATTTAACAAAGAAAAAAAAAACTTGATTTTGTACTGATGGAAAAATTTATACTCTAAAAATATCTTTCTCTACCTAAATAAAAATATAGGACATACAAATGCATCGAGTTCCGTTCTTTCACTCCTTTTTATTAAGGTAAGCGAGTGACCTATAGATTTTGTAACTTATCAACAGGAACACAATAAAATATGAAAGTATAATATAAAATAATAATAAAAACACTGTAGGTATAAGAACAAAAAGGACCTTGAGTACGACAATCAGCAGTAAATATCCAAGTGAATGAGGGTTTACGAAATATCGCTTAGTGCTGTGCGTAAATGAGCTTTTACACTGGACATTTAGACGCAGTAGCGGGTGGACAAGCTTTTTAAATCACGCAACGGATTTTCATTGAAAATTTTTTCAACATAAGTAGGTAATTTAGATATTATTCAAAAAGATTAATTTGTTTGTGTTGTAGTAGGTACATTACAAAAAATAAAGTGAATCCGGGGCGGGTCCCTAGTAATTGATAATTTTCAGTTTCAGACCCAAAAACATGAAAAAGGACTAGTTGAAATTGAATTTGATTTTGGTAGCAGTGGGTCCTTCCTTATCACAGGTCCCTATTTACTATTATAAATTCACGAAATTATTGAGCATGTTTACTCAGGATGATTAACTGTGAACCTCAGCTACAGTAGACGTTCGCCGTATACAAGTTATGGCTGCGGAACTGTTTTTTATTGTATTGTACGCCTGTACTACAAACAGCATGGGAATATTTTAATTGCATAGCACACATGACAATAAAAGATGTAACGCACACACATAATCTTTACTCAGTTTTTATTAATACCGCCAGTTTCACAGTGTGTCACTTTGTAGCCCGTTCTCGATTTTGTCATGGCAGCGCTATCTTCGTTACTAAATTATGTATTTCTTAAAAGTTTCACCATATTTTATATTGATACTTGATTATTATTCAAAATATTTGATTGCGATTTTCGCATGATTCAACAGGCAACAAACCAATCTCCCTTTGATTAAATGAACGTGTTGCCATTTCTATATCAATAAATGGAGACGAAATAGTATAGTGTGTTTAAGGACCTGTTAATTACCACAACTAACTACTCCAGAAACGTACAGAAAGTAATAACTTATATGTCATTTTGTAATAGTAACCTAACTATTACTGTGTAGAGTCAATAACGCGTAAAATTTGTAAGTGTATGTACTTCTTAACACCATTGCGAAAACGTCGAGTACGTATATCGATAGAAATGATCTAAAATCGTCGCTTGGCGCCTGTGCGCCTTCGTTGATATGTTATTTGTATCTTATAACTAGTACAAGGAGAAATTACTTTGCAATCAGGGGTAAATTAATACAGTTGGTGTTGTAACACCGCCATAACAAACACGAAGGAAATAAGGGCCTTGAGAGGTGTAATGTGGATCGCGGACTAACATTGCTACCGTTGGGTTTGGATAAGCTTTAAATGAGTTTTAATTATTTTATTATTACTCATTATAAAAAAAAAACACCGCACAACTTTCAACTGGAGGACCAAAATAATTCCTACTTACGTTTTTAGACTCCATCTTTTCTTCGAATGTGTGTCGATTTTCTTTTTCGTAGCAAGTTTTCTGTAGACACACCAGCGGTCATGGCCAAGCTTGTTATGTCACCAATCATTATCTGCTTAATACGCCATCAATATTTCTGATTAAAATTCTCACGCAATATGAATGTTAACCAAAATATTTTCGCTTAGAAGCCCTTTTATTGAAATGAATACTCTAACTTTATAAATGTGAAATCAAATAATTCACTTGGGAGACTTGCTTAACCACGACGCAGCATTATCGAACTAGTAAATTTTAATCAGTAACAATAAAACCATCCGATAGTACAATAATACCAATAAAATATATATACTGATCAAATGTCGAGTATCGCAAAGTTGTACTTTGTAATAGCAAGTATGAATTGAATAGCATTTATTGTTATATTTGAGTCTTTACTAACAGTTAAAAATAAAAGCTACACTGTTCCACGTTGTATAAAATATATTGCATCAAAATACTCAACCTAGCATTTATATGATACTTTTGTGTCATATGGGAGTTTACAACATATTTGACACTTTACCTTGTCATATTTTATGGATTGAAAAATGCACAGTCGATATCAAAAGTCTGCCTGTTTTTAAAATATTATCTTTATTTTTTGTAATTTGAAAACGTTAATGATTTAAAAAAATATATATTGGCATTTTTTTTAACTCAATATAAATAATTTTACATGGAGTTCAGGATAGTTCTATGCTTTAATCAAATTGTGTCACCAATATGCAAACCGGTCTGCAAATCTCAGTTCAGTCAATATAGTGCATTTTGGCTCTGCGCTTGAAACTGAACCCCTCAAAAGCGAAAGTGTAACGTAGTCCTACGGAGTGGCGGCATTTTTTTTCTTCGCTCGGCCGGCTCTTACCTCGTATATATAGCGAAGCTACGGGGCAACACGCATCATTCGCATTCAGGACCTCGCTGGCTTCAGTGCAACCTACAAGCATAGCATCATGAAGCTCATGGTGTGTTCCTCACTTTATTTAGTTTTAATCGTGACAGTGACTCAATAAAACAGTGCAGTGGCAGTGCTAAGTGATCAAATAAAATGTGGAATTTTCTGGATTTCGCATACTCCGTGCATAAACTCCTTGCCCCACTTTTGAAGTTTACGTAACACGGAAATTGCATTTTGTGTCGGTGGACTCGACCGCCTATTAGAGTGCCTATAGTACTAAGTATTCCGTTAGGCGGCTTGGGTAAATTTTACGAGTTAATTTTCAATTTAGTAATAACGTAATTTTGCTTGTCTACAGCTCGTGGCCGCCAGTCTGGTGGCTCTCGTGGCCTTCGCTCATGCCGAAGAAGCCAAGAAAGCAGAAAAAGAAGTGGCAGTGACCGACAACAAAGAGGCGGCGTCCGACGACAAGAAGCACGAAAAGAGAGGAATCTGGGACATCAGTTTGGGCTACGGGCACGGAGGCCTGGAGGGTCACGGTTTCGGAGGATTCGGCGATGAAGGTTTCCACCACGGACACACCCATTCTCACAAAACTGTTACCGTTGTGAAGAACGTGCCCGTTCCTTACCCGGTGGAGAAGCACATCCCTTACCCAGTGGAAAAGAAAGTTCCCGTGCCCGTTAAGGTGCACGTCCCCGCCCCCTACCCCGTTGTGAAGCACGTACCTTACCCAGTCAAAGAGATCATTAAAGTACCTTACCATGTACCTCAACCCTACCCCGTTGAAAAGAAGGTCCCCTACCCCGTGCATGTGCCAGTCGACAGGCCCGTTCCCGTCAAAGTGTACGTGCCCCAACCCTACCCCGTAGAGAAACACATCCCCTACCCCGTCAAGGTCCCAGTGCCTGCTCCTTACCCAGTTGAGAAGAAGGTTCCTTACCCAGTGAAGGTGCCCGTCCATGTGCCCGCTCCTTACCCCGTCGTCAAGGAAGTGCACGTCCCAGTCAAGGTCCCAGTCGACCGTCCCTACCCCGTACACATTGCCAAGCCTGTGCCTTACCCCGTTGAGAAGCCCGTGCCCTACCCCGTAGAGAAGCCAGTGCCCTACCCCGTCAAGGTGCACGTTGACCGCCCAGTGCCCGTCCACGTTGAAAAGCCCGTGCCTTACCCCGTCAAGGTGCCCGTGCCAGCGCCCTACCCCGTTGAGAAGCACATCCCCTACCCAGTGGAGAAGCCCGTGCCCTACCCCGTGAAGGTCCCAGTCGACAGGCCCTACCCCGTCCACATCGAGAAGCACGTGCCCGTCCACATCGAGAAGCACGTGCCGTACCCCGTCAAGGTTCACGTCCCAGTCGTTGTCGATCACCACCATGGTCACGAGTATGGACATCATGATAGCTATTAGAGGCTGCAGGAGGCAGAAAATCTGAATGTGATATAAATTTAAGCTTAGCACAGTAACAAACGACCAGAAGCCGTGAAATTTCGTATCAGAGAGGATAGTGGACTCTTACTAGATAAGTTATCTAGATCCCTGGATGTTAAATTTCATGACTTGTTCTCGAAACGCACTGCGATAATACTCTTTTTTAGTCTCTTTTTTTTAGTTTGTTATAATTTTTTGTTTAAACCATTATCGGTGACTGTTATTTAGTCTTTGAGTTGATGTACCTGTTATTTTAAGTTGCTAAAGTTTCTTCGAAAAGTTACCAGTATTTTTATACGAACTGAAGTAAAAAATAAAGTTTGGCGATGCCAACAATAAATAAGTTGCAGTTGTTTTTCTTTCCTGTCTATTGTTTGATAATTAGCTGGCAAGCATGTTGTTAGGTGGATCATGAGGCATGAAGTATTTGCGAAATACGAAATAATATGACCCAGATCGGTATCGCGTACCAAGTCGCTTGTATGCTGGTAATGCGTCGGTGTTGCAACCTCGCTACTTGCTCCTGTTCTTTGACAATAAACACGTATTTACTCTTCATTATACGAGCACATTAAATTAGCTACAATATCGCATGAACATCAGACATAAATTGCTATTATCTTCAGTAAGTAGGTACTCTAGTAGCTCCATTTAATAATCTACTTAAACTACTTTAAGACATTAAACACGGAGCTAATCACAGTTTATTTCATAAATTCGATTAAGTTTATGTCTAAGTAGGTGTTTAACTTAGGACCTGTCAAGAAGTTCCATCATAAAGTCATTAAAAAGGTATTGCGTACGTTATTGCAGTTTAAGATCATCGAAGTATGAAAAACAACGTGTCGAAATGCCACCCTGCGCTCATTAAACAAAGTAATGGATTGTGTTACCAGTAATACCAGCTTGAGTATCATAGGCATACAAGAAAGACGGTCATTTTCGCATTGAATTTTAATAGTCCGTATAGTTTAAATGTAGGCGTTACAAAATAGCTTATTTTACTCACCGGTTGGCAATACCATGTTTACGACAGAAGAGACAACATGAGCGCCATGACTTACTGAGCCTAAGTTACGAAAATGTAAAGTCATATTTTACATAACTACTGTTTTAAGAGAAGTTAATTTTTGCTGGAGACTTTAAGCTGCGATATTTGTTTATTACTAACCTGATTCTTTTATTTACAATGCAATGTATTAAGTAAGTGGATCGAACCTCATGTATGAAAAAGTCATATCGAAATTACACTACACTGCTTATATACTTCAATCGTTAGTATTGGTTAGGTATTTGGTTTGAAACCTCGGACAAACGTAATCCAAAATATTCAATAACTTTGTTCAATAACATTATTCAATGATAGTAACGACCTAGACATTTGTTTCTTAAATGTTATTCTGTTTTGTAATAAAATAACTACCCATTGTATGGTAGAATATTACCAATTTTGTAACTGTATACAACAAGGCATTCGTTTAGTAGAATTGTCTTCTCATTGTTTCTCCACAAACATAAAATTGCATTTTGTTTGGGAAAGAAGCTTCTTTGTTTTATACTAAATTAGGAAGATTAAAATGTTGGTAAGAGTTAGGCACATAGGTACAAAATATAGCAGTGTAAAAAAAAGAATCCCATTTTTATTGAGACTGCAAAAATATCCAATAGCTTTAGTTAGACATTTGAGTGCATAATTCCACAAAATATAATTATGGTAAATAATTATCTAAAAATGGTATCCAAGAAATTTTATCACAGTTATGACTAGGGACCATTATTTATCTATGCTAGGAACTAAAGTTTTTTTTAGTTGTTTGGCATTATATAAATTAAATCCACAATGTCTAAGATCCTCATAAAAGACATCAACGCGCAACTATAATACCGGGTGTAAAGGACAGCTTCCCTTCCCGCTAACCAATAGGGGTTGCTCAGTCAACGAAACTGAACAACTTGCAGCAGGAAATTATTTCAATAAATGAGAGAAATAATGAATTCCCCATACAAAATGACCACCTCGAACAGACAATTTGTATGGGAAAAGTATTTTTAATTTAATTTTTAATTTGTTTTTGTAAAAGTTTCATTGACTAAAAAAGTTTAAGTATCAGTTTGCGGGATTAATAAAAACATAAAATATAATTGAGTTTTTTTAAGTTAGTTACTTTATATACCTCCTTGTATAGTCCTACACTTCTACAAACAGACAATCAGATAGGTGGCAATGTGCCAACGCACTTTCAAGTTCGTCACACATCTGCATTGGCGTGTGACTCCTGCCACGGAATTCACGTTCGCTTGCTTGTGGCCACGAAGGCTGGTTTTATACGGATACGCTGCTGAACGCGCTGATCGTCAGCGACTTATCGTGTTTATCACACATTTGCTTTGGCGTTTGACTCCTGCCACGGAATTCGCGTTTACTTTCTTGTGGCCACAAAAGATTTGTTTTACGATCACGCTGATAGGTAGGTCAACGAATTGTCAGCTGGCCCTCTCAGTTTGTGTTTCTAACGTATTAGACAGGAAGTTATAAATAAAAGAGTTCATGACAGTGTACCCTTCTAGATACATTGCTCGCTGACTTCATAGCCTCAAATTTGAATCCTTTGCGTACGATGCCGTAACATTATACAACAACAGGTTTCAAGCGGCCACAATCGATTTAATGTAACATATTACTGGCAACTGGTGTACTAATATTAGCTGTCATTAGCGATTTATTTGCAATATTAATTACTCTAGTTTCGGATGTTTTGAAATTAGAACAACTGCCATCAATCACTTGGATTAAAGCTGAAACTAGGTGTAATCAAAAAACAAAAACATATAAGGTACCTCCAAACTCGAACCTAAGATCACAAGTGCAATATCATCGTCGATATCAGCCACAACAGTCCACTGCTGGACATGGGCCTCCCCAAAATTTGGGGGAATATGCCATATAGTTTTATAAAAACCTTCGTTCAAAAGAATCCGAATTGCGTTTAATTTCAGAAGCTAGTAGATTTGAAAAAGAATTGCTTAATGACTTTCATTATGATTTTTACGAAATAAAATTAATTCCTCGAAATACACTTTCAATGACACTTCGTCTTCGGTTGTAGATGCGGTTAAACTAGTTACCCTATTAATTTACAATCTCCTATTATGTTTTTTGGTGTTATCATCAAAAAACAAGAAAAATCAAAACATAATTGAAATAAATAATATTATATATACATACGAGTTTTTTAATTAAAATAAGTAGACAATTTATCCTTGTGACACTATGGACGCTTCAGAAGTATTCTCACATTTGTTACCAAAACACAAGGAATTGCCACGAAACTTCCCACAGGCGTTCAGATCTCAATCTCTATTAGCTTATTCGCAAACAAGAAATCTATTAAGGCAGCATGTTCAACGCAATACTTGGGGCACGATTTTTGACAAATGATATTCAACCATCAGACTTTCAGTTTGTTGGTTATTTTAGTTGCAAGATGTGCTTTTACATAGACAGTTAATTCTTATTAATAAAGAAATCACAATCAACGCATCTAACTTGATAAAATTATGTTTTAACTTGGTCTTTGTTCCTGAGAAAAAAAAAATGTTTTACAAAAAAAAACGTAAGAGTGATTTTAACTCTTAAATATTTTTCGCAATTTTTCTTCTTTCCCTTGAAGAAGGTTCTCGAGTTGATGTAAGGCTCGAAGAACCCCTAGTGTTTTAAATGATCCATACTCAAAATAGTAAATCTCAAAATTTGTTCTCCGGTTCAGAATGGCCCTAAGCGATCCCTTTCTCTCGACTCCATCTAGAGCATTCCTTTGTCCGCTCCATTGATTTACGTATAAGCCAAGTATCAACAGTAAAGCCATTGCAATCCGAACGGGTTGTGCAATTAACAAACTATATAAAGGCTAGATAAGTACATCCACATCGCTGTTCATTAATTTTTAAAAACTAGAAATTTCACATTATTTTTATATCAATTTTAACACGTCAGCTGCACCGCCGCTGGACTTAAGCTTAATCTTCTATATAAGTCATAAAACTATAAAAGCTAGACTAATTGCAAAATACAGTTCGAAATTTTGTATGTACGCACAATTCGCACATGACTGTGAACAAACATTTTCATTGCACATTGCACAGTTTTTTTTTTTACTTTACTTTTTACTTTTACATTTCATTTTTGCAAAAAAATAAAAAATCATCTGTTTTGTTTTAATTTTTAGTTGTATTTATAATAATGTCAACACTAAAATAGATTTGCAAATAAGACATTCCAAATTCTTTATTTTTGGCAACAACGATAAAAGTATGTTATATAAAACATGATTTCAAAACATTCCATCAATGCGCTATAATGGCCACACACCGCGGTGTTCTAAACGCCATTTTAAACTCGTTCAAAGATGTGGTAAACCCGCAATGCTACTTAAAAGTAGTTCAACGGAGCCGTGGGACTGGACAGTTTGTGGCCCATTTGTGAGCCTTTATCCACAGAGGTAGCGCCACAAGAATCATAGCTCGCAAAATAAGCATTTTTTGTAAACTTTTGTTCCTACAACTTCCCCAGAAATACTCCCAAAGTATACTTTAAATCGAAGAGAAGAACCGACAACTACCGACATTTTTGCTATATGCGTCCGTTTTTAGCGGAAATTTCTATTAAAAAAAATAAAATAAAATAATTCTGAATATTCACTATTTCAGAAATTAAATGGAGGCTTCAAGAGAAATGAATGAGGTTTTTGAAACCAATCCGCAATTTGCAATTTATATTTTTTTTTTTACCAAGTTGCGCCAACTCTGCGGATGAAGGCTCTTAAAAGTAGTGCAACGGAGCAGTGGGATTGGGCCGTTTCTGTTGCGCCTGCCACTCGCGATTTCATCACAATGGCCAGTGACCTTCACCCACAGTTCATTGACTGGCATACTCGGCTAGGGTTCACACATTCATTTGAGATTCAAACACTCGAGCGACCTTTGCGGTATCGTGTGATGTTATTGTTTTCAGAAGCTATTATAATTGCTCGTTAGTACAGTTAAATTGAATTAGTATATTTATCGTAGCTCTAATTAATAAAAACTGTTTAAGATCTTGAATTCTTTAAGAATCCAAAATAAAATAGGTATTGTTACTTTATTAAGATGTTAGTCCAAAGTTTTCAGAAATTTTAAATCAGTAAAAAACTTTTTAAGATTATGAATCTTCTTAGGATGAGCTTTTAGACCTACTGCTTATCCTGTTGTTAATAACAGATCAAAGTTTATGATAGCTAAATGTATTAAAAAAATACTTTGCAGTGGTCCAGTTTGCAACTTATTTTGTCCTTTCCATGCACGGAACATAACAATCCAAAATATTTCAAAACAAACATTGATTCGTAACTGCTAGACCTAGTTGGTTCTAGCAAAGAGTAATTTTATTATATTCTAACTAACCTATTCAGCTTTAACTGAAATGCGTTGCACCTACCCCCCGAGAGATGGCGCTACTTTGTTTCTGAAACGCGCTATAGACTTGTTTTCAGTGTCCATATAAAGTCTGGGACTTCGATGCTTGGGTCGTGTTGGAACGCTCTGTGAGTGAGGATGTGGTACACCCAAAACATTTAGTGGGTGAGTGAAACCTAGTATACTCGGCACAGCCGCAGAACTGACTGATATTTTTTGTAAATTCGTACTTTGCTACGAATTTTATCATTCATCCGAAATTCGCTGTAGAGTTTTTTAAGCAGGTATTTATAAATCCCTACGCTACTATGCGTATTTAACGCGTATAGATCCGGCAAATTAGCAACTAGATTTTAAGATATGCAACCATGGATTTTACGTCGATTGTGTGAAACGTGCGAAAAACGCACAAAAAAAAACTATATCCATTAAACTAAAAGTCAGATTTAATAAATCATTGTAGACTAGCATAATACGATATTTTCCTGAAGGAACCATGAAAGCGATGCTTAAGAATAAGAAAATTATAGATAAAACAGAGATCACTTCCAGAATATTTTAAGCATAGGTACTTATTTATTAACTAGAATATTTTTGAATATTGCAAATTGTAGGCCATGAATTAATTCCTCAGATGTATTTTTTTTTAATATTTTCATTGATTCGTTTAGGGGGAATAAGCTCTCAAAACAACCATTTTCCGCCCAAATTCCCATATTTTCTAAACATCCCAAAAATACTTTCAATTTCATTAAAATCTGTAACGCTCTGTTTAACTCTCGCTATCGTTAGGAACACTTTCACGTTCGTTACTTCTCACTTTCGTTACATGTCAAGTCACACTCAGTTGGCCTTGAGTTTAGAGTAAAAATGTAAACGAGGTTAGTAGTACGAGCACATTCTTTTCTCCAACTATAAGTAGAAAATCTCAGTTATGTCATTGTTGCGCTTGAACGGGTTTAAAGTCAAGTTCAATAATTTTATGGATATTAGATATTTATGTAATTTGAATGCAGCCAAGTAGCGTGAAATTTTAATGAAGTATTAACTGTTCAATGGACGAAAAGGTGAGGAAGTTGCAGTTTGACTTCCGAAAAAAAAACTGCTTATGTATCTACTCCACGCATTACAAATATTATTCGAAAATCTCATATAGTTTTAGTAACATTACTCTAAAGGCTGCTACACACCGCCCGCCGGCATGCCGGTGGCACAAGCCGCAGAAATGAGCGGTCCGCACGAAACTAAACCTTAACTCCAAGCGCTAAGTAAGCGGCCATGCCGGCGGCTTTGGTGTGTAGGAGGCTTAACATTATTTTTATCTGGTAGACGGAATTTATTCAGAACAATTTTTAAACACCTGTTTTTGCCTCCTGCTCCTCCATCGGGCCCTGGTCATCATTAAACTCTATAACGACTCATCAAGACAATTGAATGAACGCAACCACGATATCTGCTGCAAGTTGCCGAGGAGTTGGGTAATCTGCTGCTGACTGCCCAGCTTGCTGCATCATGTCAAGGTTATCATATTTATAACCGGATTTCAAAGTTCATTAAGGAGAAAATGTTATATAAACTTTGCTGTACTTATATTCTGAAATCTCTTCAGAGCAAAAACCTCGAACTCTTGCAAAAACGCTGTTAATAAATTTTAATAGAAACAGATATTACTATGAAGAGAATATGGCATGAAACATAAAATATACTTGATTAGGTAGTGCTAAAGATATCCAAACAAATCAAAGTAAATAAATCCAATCAAATAGAACCACGGAGATAATCAAAACAGAAAAAAATAACAATAATTAGGTATTAATTATTATAGTAAAATACAACATTTAACAAAAAGATCGACACCAACATCATCTATAACATTTGTATGGAACTACATACTCGAAAATTCATAAGTTTAGATTACTTTATATTAATTTTTATACGGTTCATATTATACGCCATCTATAGTGATATTAAAGAACTACCTACGCTTTGACCACAACAAAACGTAGCAAAAACGACGGAAAGTGAAAGGAACCTTCTTGGACACTCATGCGCATAAAAACTTGGAGGTTCCAATTTTAAACACGAAGACGAGTGGCGCTGTATGCATGAACATAATGGTTTTGTACATACTTACCAATTATGATGTTATCAATTATGACACTTACCAATTAGTTAGAGCACTGAGCTTACCTGAAATAAATAAATCAATCATTAAATTTAAAAATTCATCAGATGGCATATAATAAAAATAAACGTTATTTGAAAGGCGATTTTAATTACAATGAAGCGTACTCCCCTATTTTTGTGTTTTGAAATATAATGTAATAATTTTCTTAAATTTTCTTATATCCAATATCTATGACGTGCCCGTTAAAGACGTTTAATGAAGACGACAATGTGAGTGCTTTTAGTGCATTTTTTAAAATCAAATCATATTCATATTTTTTTTAATTTTATTATCACCTTATTCAACCTAATTAATTTTGTTTAGAATAGCATGAAATAATGAAACAAAAAAATAATTCATAGATTAGAGGCACATTCCTAATCACAACCTGTGCGGATCGCGCATGCTCTGTTTCTCGCAGACGTTACGTTGGTACCTCCTAAGTAATACCTCACAATCGAGCTAATCTCACCTCGGTATCAAACACGGTGAGTACATAATGATCAGTTACACTGTTTGCTGTATCAACTTGGGTTGCCAAGTTACATCTTCTTATTGTATTTTTTTAGCGACAAACAATAGGTCTTCATCTATAATATGTCACTGTAATATTGCATAAACCGTTAGATTATAATTTATCTTAGGAAACTTATAATCTAACCTAACCTAACCTACCGATACTTTATAAACTGACGAGTAAGTTTGTAAACTAACAGTTGTTACAATTTTACGCTGACATATATTATATATAGCGGTTGTAAGAAAATGTTCAGTGGTTTAATCAGGTACCTACATTTTAAACGAGAATTCGGACTTGGAAATGGAAACAATTCTATCCTCCCCATGACTGATGACCAAAGTTATATTTCCTCCTACTTGCATAGTTTTCTTTACCTACTGCTGAAGATGTGACCTCTGTAACGTTTAATTTTTTCGAAGATAAGATTTTACTAATTCATCTACTAAACTATTAACCCAAAAATGGGAGCCAGCATTTCAAATAAGACATCGAATTCTGCACTTCCTATAGTTCCTATACCGACATGAGCATGACAGCCAAGTGTATTATGGAAGTCAATTGGCTACTTTCCAACTAGTCAAATCAGCAACTTTTTATGAAATGTCAAAAACGCTTTTTTGTATGAAAATAGTAAATTATGACGTCACATTTTAGTAAATATTGACTAATCAAATCAATAACTTATATACTTTTAATTCGATTGTTAAAATCGAAATGTGCATTTTTTTTTAAATGATGAATGAAATCCACAATATTTTAGCCATCAGTTTTAAGTATAAACGTTTTGAATTTTTTAAGCTACCCAGTCAAGTACCCAATTATCCTTCGACGATGAATTACATCCTGCAGTGAACATTTCGTAAGTTAAATTGAAATAATAACAAACTGTTAAATAAAACGGAGTTAGCAACACAGGCAAAGTCAATGGATCTCGGTGTGATAATAATACCAACACAGTGTGTAATTAATTGTTGTTATGTATGGCCTAAGATTAGAGTATAGTTGCAGCAGCCTCGATTGGTTGGTTGGTTTTGTAATGCAAAATAAAATACTAGATTTCAACATTTCTTTAAAAATGCGAGAAAGAATTTTACAAGTATATTTAAAACTGATGTCAAAGATGAAGGATCCAATTGATCACTTTTAAATAATAATGCAAACCAAGCATAAATAAACGAGTAAATTATCATTAAAATATGGATGTTCTTGTGAGTAGTAAATATCTAGACAATATCACGTCGCGATTTGATATTTTCATACAAACGAACGATTTTAACATTTTATAAAAAAAATGCTGATTTGACATCATACTTTTGATGTGTTCATTAATCAAATACTACTACAATTATATTTAAAACTAGTTTAAAACAAATATGCAGGTCGTTCCATAGTTCGGACTTGTTAATGATAGACATTTTTGTGCTAATGGTAGAGTGTGCTTACTTAGTTACAAACTGGTATCATATTTTGATTTAAACCGACACAAGTGTTTTAAATGTTGTGTAATTCTTCCGGTTCACTGATCCGTATTTTATTGGGTCAAATTGCCGAAGTATAACCAAGTGTATAATTTTAATAGATAGGCTACCTATAACGTGATATTTAAAATATTTGACAAATTTTCAAACTCGAATTTAGGTACGCCAGATTTTTATTTTATAGAACAAAAATATTTACTTACATCTAGAAAAACTCTCACTCTGATTCATACTGAATTGTTATTTCTGATAGGTACAAATTTCTATCGAGTGAATTTTCCAAAGCCAAATTGGCTGTAAATATTGAGGATTGTTTATTTATACGGGTTTTAAAAAAATTGTCAAAGCAATAAAGATTGAACTGTCACAACCAGTAAATCAATCGCTCCCGGGTGTGGGCACTGTGGTCCGTTACGTCACACGGGTCTCAGGAAACTGTCCAAGTTAGAACATAACTACCGACACTTGACGGATTGATAATAGTACTAGTACCTACCTATTACTAGTTCAAAAGAGCTTTAGTGAAAAATAAAATAAAATTGCTTGGAAAAAAAATGAATGCAAAAGTATGTCAAAGTCGTAGCAAAGTGCTACGACGGCGTAGCAAGTCTCTACGTGCTGTACTTTTAATTAATAACAAATACAAATTAGTTGTATTATTTTATAAGATTGCAGTAAACGTACAAGTAAGTTTTATAGTATTACAACAACGTTTACTATGGCATAGCCAGCACCAATAATGCAACATTATATTAAGCAATTAAGACAACTACAAAACTTAATGTGCGAACTAACAAATCATTGTTTTCCTATCATCAATCAACAATCGAATCAATCTGATAATAATGGATGTAGCTATTAATTAGGTTACCATTATAACGTAAAAACTTCACAAGGAAACTAGTGATGTCACTTAGCAAAAAGTGTCGACTAGCTAACTGGTGAGAATTGTCATAGCATCGCAACGATGTGTCGATAAAAAGTTGGAAGTGTACCGTGCGCGATCCTTCTAGAGCACTGTACATTCACAATGAAAAGTAGATGACAAGGTGTGCAGTTCATCATCAGCTTATTAAACGTCCCCACCAAGGGGAACGAGACTACCCTGGAATAGGACCTTAGTCAACCACGTGGGCCCAGTAAGGATTGGTCAACTTCATACACAACACAAAAACCTTTTCTTCGTAGGTGTGTGCAGGTTTCCTCAAGATGTTTTCCTTCACCATAAAGGCGCCGAAACGAAATTCAGAAACCAAAAAACACATAAGTACGTGGTGGGATTTAGGCCACGTACTCCTTCACAGGAGGCATCGGCCCTAGCCACTATACCATTGCACTTGTACCGTAAGTATAGTTATAAAATTACAATTGACTTATTTTTACCACAGTTTAGTTAAAAATAAAATGTTCGCTTAACGATTGAGTTGTTTGAACCTAGCATCTGATGTGAATTGTGTACCAAAACAATAAAATATGTAACTATCTACATAATATGTAGTTATAAATATAGTAAATATTATTTTGAACTGAAAAAAGTTGTGAAGAAATGGTAAATTAATTTAATTGAATATTACGGCTGCAAGGAGTTAAATAGTACCTGAGCTATTAGGCGGTTTAAAAAAACAAACTCTGACACCAGGGTTCATCGGGTCGATCGACTCGAAACCCACACGTCAGAAGAAGAAGAATAATAATCAACGTATTTGTAATTGTTTTATTAATTGATCGTTTCAATACTAAATGTAGGTATGTATTAATAATAGTCGATGTATAAAAATTTATAGTTTTTCATTGGGATATTGCAATCTCCAACCTATGTCCTAGTTTTTTTATCTAAACCCCGATTTGAATGCTGCGACATATAAGTATATTATTTGAAACACAGTTGTTGTTATCTGTACTCAGCAGCACCAGTTAGTGTCAGCTGGTGGTAGAGCAATTAGATTTAACGGAACAGCGCGTGCTCACCACGATCACACACTTCAATAACATTATGCAAGATTAGTGATGCGACGCATCGATAAAAAAATGTCGATTCCAGAGTCACTCTGCGACAAATGTTCATTGAAGCCGCTTTGTTAGCAGTAAATAATAATTAAATAAATAATACATTATAATATCAGGCTTGTCGATTTAATATAAAAAAAATTGCTTTCAATCATATTTCTTGTAACAAATTTTTTATTCTTATTTCAGTAAAATCTAAATCGAATACCAACTACTATAAACTTATCTAACCTTCACTATACTTACTTTCATAGATTTGGAAAACTATGCAAATTAATTTGATTTCACGTGCAATTAAAACATTAATAACCGTAATAATTCCCAAAAATACTTTCAAAATACGGTATAAGATCGAGGCTAAAGCTAACACAAACGATTGTATGGTTTATTAAATTTCAATGTTCGAAGATTATTATAGAGTTATGCAGTTGAACAAAAATAAAAACACCCTCTTATCGATATTTGATAAGAATAATTTGACTCATCACTATCTCTTATGTATAACCATTTTGAATAGAGATGCACACGTTTTTCATTCGTTCTCATAATGTGAGTGTTTAATAGTGTTTATTATTGAAGTCTCGTTTGTAACTCAAAGAGTTCATTAGCTTAACAGGGTTTATAGAAACTTTGTCAGAATATGTAGATTCTATTATAACCCAAAAGTACACATACCAAGACTAGATCAAAAACCTTTGTTGATCAACTTTTATTATTTTATTTAACTTTAATTTTTATTTGATAGACTTTAATTATCAAATGCAGAATAAACAATCAATAGTATCTAATTATGAAGCAGAGCTTGTAGAATAAGCTAGTTACATACAAACTAAATACTAGATATATTACCAATTCAACTGCCAAAGTCAATCAGATGTCCAAATTAGGCGTAATGTTTCAATTGAAATTCCTAGGCAGTAGTATTGCAATGTCCGAACATTTGATACTCAGCATACTGCAACAACGGTATCTGGAGTATTCTCTCAGACGCGGAATCACGCCGAGTTGTGCAAGCTTAGTTTATTACTAAATGAAGGTGAGGCTTCACTGAAAGTAAGCAATTATCTTTCTGAAAATTCTGAAGGTGACTTTTATTTAAAAGCAAAAAGAAATGTTACTAAAATATAAGTAGGAGGATTCTTAATCATTCATTAATCATTTTTATTTCAAATAATTCATTTTTATTTCTTATTTCATTTTATTTTTTATTTCATTTTTATTTCTAATACAACATATCTGGTACATATGGCGGCTAAAAATCCAAAATAAAAATATGGTAAGGCTAAAACATGCAAGTTCATAATATTTTTTGAAACGTGTTAATAAAACACAGCAATTTCATCTGTGGTTTTTATCGTAAAACGCTCGCAACTTCACCATACACCAATGTTAAAGACACATTAGCCTTACCTTACTTCTAATGTTAGTCCAAGCTGGCAAAGATACCATTAATGTATATTTTATCTCCAAGACACTACAAAAGCCTACTGAATTTATATGTGCGGTATCAAATAAGGTATACTTAAGTAATACATACCGTAAACTCTGGGTTACTAAAATTGTTTAATTACTTCGGTCTTGTGGAACAGAGCAAGCATTTTTTTGTGGAGTTTCCTAGTTATGAGACTGACAAACAGAGAAGACTGTCATTGTACCTAATTATATTGTGCGTCGCATAAGTACTTCACTGTGTTTAATGCCTTTTCTTGTTAATAGTAAAGCATAATGAGGTGACCATTTTTTGAATCAGTGACTGGCAAAATTGTTTCCCAGAAACACCGTCTGATTTATGAAATCTAGTCTCTACATCTACGTTTACTACTATTATAAACTTATTTTATGGCTTATTAGGGAGCGGTGGAAGACAACTTGTTCACGACAAACGGATATAATAGGATTAATCTTAAACTATCCACTGTGAATCTTGTTGCCCAATGCTATCGATTTGCTGAGGTCACGACTTAACTAAATCTTGACTATAATTATTGGTCTCTCATGATAGAAAATGACAGTTATAAACTTATATTAGTTAAGTCGTGTTGTTTGCAACTACGAATTGCTACCAATGTTATAAATTTGGCCTAAAGGATTGGCAAAATAATTCAAATTTGTTGGCTTAGTCAGATATAAAAAATCGGTTAGAAAAGTCTAGATTTAATTTGCTGCAAGTTGCACTAGTTCATATCATGATTCATAACCTGACCTTTAACGTAACGATGGTTAAGTATTAAGTCACAACTCATAACGATTATAACATCTCGGATTGAGATCACCAAGTAAGGCTTATCTTATGTCAAGTAGTGATGTGAAAAATCTTATCCCAACCGTAATTATTGCGAGTTCGCACGCTAGTGTTGATACTTATCAGGATTCTTTACACCTGCTAGTGATGGGATGGGATACGTTGATTATGGGAAAAATTCTGATTCAAGGAAATTACGCGTGGATTTATAGAGTAAGCTCGGTGGAAGTACAGGTTTAAAAGTAGAGTTGAAAAAAAATATCAATTTTAAATCTTAACAATAATTTTGAAAAGCTAGACTCATTTGTAATTAAGTATGAAATGTAGATGATGCAAGAAATTTTATTCTAAGTGCACAATAAAAGAAAACAATACTAAAAAGAAACTTTAGGTCAGTAATAATTTACTCAATAACCCAATTTTAACTTTTAATATTTAAGAGTTTTGAACAAGTTACCGCCACGAAAAAGACTGACAGTAATTTGAGACATGCATGGGTATCACTAAATGAGTCAGAAGAACCATTATAACAAGTCTACACTTATCTGTCGGCAGAATTAGCATCACGTGATCTCCTCTAGGTTAGAGGCTTGATTACGTGCCAAGTAATTCGCCTCATGGCGGATATTATATTAGTCCACTTGCAATATACCTCAAGCAAAAAGTAAAGTATTAATTTACTCATAATAATATGTCAGTTTTTGTGTTGGTAGTTTAGGTAAAATTTAAAGCTTAAAATATGCTAGCTATTTCACAATAATAATTATTTTTATTCCGCAAATCATTCAACAAAATTGACAGTTAATTACAGATTTGCACAAATATAATAGTCGGATTAGGCGCTATTGACAACAACGCAAACCTCTAGACTAGAGCCTCATTCATCAATTTAGGTAGTGTATTTGCTGGAGGTATATAAGTACTAAGTATGTAAGATAAAAATCTATAATAGAAAGATATCCATGGTACTAATCCGATATGTCTAAATAATCGATGTCCTAAATATAGGGCACGAGGTTATGAGAATATTTGTGTCGTATTATTTTGGGCCTAATTACAATATAATAATAAAAAAATACCAATTTTATTGTTATTCTGGGAATGATGATGTATGTGATAAAATAGCTTTAGAAAATTACAGAATGTGTACATTGAGAGATGTAATGTTGTGGGCCCGCTTACAATCAGGCATATCTTACACTTAGTTTCACTGTTTTGGTCAAACATTGTAATTTTATTAGGTGTCCAAGGTCCGCTAGCAGTATTTAAAATCATTTACCTAAAATATAGACTTAAAGTCTTTAAAATACATAAAAACACAAATCTATAACTGAACATTACAGTCCATCAAAATGGTAACCAAGTTTGTTAACAGATCTACATCATCCTTTTAACTTAATTTATTATGTAAAACACCACTGAGAATTCGCCTCTTATAATAATAAATATCTCGAAGGAACATGATTTAATTATGTTAAAACTAATTTATTATTTTAGATATCTAAATATAGCTGGAAATACTATTTCCTTTATGGATGCTTTCGATTAAAGTAAACAAGTTGTTAGCAACCAAAGAAACTGGGCTTAGGCATTTGTTTGTCGCTTGTAAGTTCGAGTAGGTAAATCAAAAGTTTGACATTTCAATTTCATAGTTGACATTAAAAAGAACCACGTTTTGACAAACATTGAACTCTTCAATTCCTATATTTCGGTTGTATAACATTTGACCGTTATTAATCAAAGATATTTTACTGTTACTGTATAAATCATCATTGGCCCCGATTCGACGGAATCATGATTATACTACAATAAAACCATATCTGCCATTTTCTGCCATGAAAGAACAGATAGAGGGCGAGCATTATAAATGAACTAATTATAATCCTGTCAAATCAAGAATCTATGGATACGTAGTCATGGTGTGGGAGGATATCAACCAAAATCTTTTGAAGTTTCAAAACCAATTGTACCTAACTGACAAAATTAGGTAATATTAGTTAACCTATACTTAGTGCCGTCCCTTTCTGTTCGCTCAAGACATAATGTAATTTTGTCTATCTTACAGATGATTGTTTTTCTTTTTTTTTTTAAGTTAAGTGTATTTGTTTTCGAATCGGCACCATTGCCCTAACCTCACCTTGTTTTTATTTGGGGTCAACCTCTTTAACCTACGAGTTTTGTCACGGGTCATCTATAAAATTAAATGTAGACGCATAAAACTACCAGTAACGTAATTGAAATCCTGTTCTCAAATAAAATAGCCACTTATTTAGTTACGAAATTTATGGTTAGATAAAGTTATTTCTCAAACATTATTGACTAGAATTAAACATTATTGAGCAGCATGAAAACAACTGGTTAGGTGTGCACAAAGTTATGCAGAATTTGTAACTTATAATTTACAGTTTATGTTCTATATGTTGATTAAAGTAGGGTCAAATAATAAATCACATTTGACATTGTTTTGAATTTATATTGTTCATATTCCTATGATGATATTTTTTATTTGTCAAATTTAAGCTTTTATCTTGTTTACTGTCTACTGGTTTGACGGCTGTTAAAAGACAACACAGAAGATTGACGTTTTCATCATAACACAACAGAACGATCGTAACGATGTGCACAGCAAGTTACTCAAACAGTACCTAATGAAGTGAGACCTTATCTACAGCTGTAATTTGTATTTAATGATGACAGCGCGGCTTATGTATGTAAACTAGCTAGTTCCAGATGAGTACCTGCCAGTAGACAACGTCTGAACATATAACGTAACTATTGCAATGATTGATTTGAATGAGATCGAGAATGCGAATGAAGCACGAAGGCAGGAAGACCGAAGAGTGATCTTCTTAAAATATAGGATATTATTTACAAAAGATCAATTACCATTTTTCGATCAGTATGTTTTGGGATGATAAATAAATAAACAATTTTGGTAGAATAATAACTCGATCCATGAAACATCAAAGAATTTGCATTTATGACTTTTGGAGATGAATAGGATTTATAAAAAAAAAACATTATATCGACATTCAGCCTAACTTGCAGTAAATTTGTAATACATACAATAATAGTACCTAAAATAAAAAATAAGAGTATGATATAAAGAATTTCACTGAATACGAAACTGTTCGACATCTGCTGCAACGCAACATAACCGCAGTGATGACAAATAATGGCGTAAACAACAAAATATAAGTATGATAATTTTTGGTAAGTGGAATTATGACAAATAAAATTTTTTGAGGATGGATCACGATTTTTAAAATAATTGCATGATTTCAATTTTTTATAAATTAGAACAGAAATATACAAATTGCATCTAAATTAAAATTGTGTCCTATTTGTAAAATATCAAGTATATATTATAAACTTCTTACTATTAATCTTTTATTATCTGACTTTGATTGAGAAACACTATGCTTTTAATACCAGCTCTCCGTGTAGCCTGAGAGACCTATACTTCCAAACCTGCAATACAAAGTAATTTTCTTGACATTATCTAACATTTAAACACCACTATTTCTGGATCGACGCCTTACGGGCTAATACCCATAAATTGTTCACCAGACGAGAACCCTATATACCATGTACCTGCTAGTTGTAACTCAGTGTGTCTACCTGAATTATCTAACGAGATAATCATACCAGGCCCACTAAATATTATGCAAAGTGCAATTAATATCAGCAGATAAGGCATCTTCCTGTAAGTAGGAGGTAAATATCTATAGGAGAAAAAATATTATGGCACTAAAATTCTGTTCCTTAAGCAGTAAACAGGACAAGATAATAAACGTGTATCGTGTTTGAAATTTCAATTTTAGTATCATAACATTTAATTGAAAATTCCAAGGATAAATTCAGTAAATAGAAGACAATTCTAACCAAATAGCAAATTTTATAGTATGAAATAGCAAAACTCTACATTTTATTTAAAGTCATAAGAATCTTCTTCAAATCCCACAACTACATCGATGATCCATTAACCAAATTGGAAGATTCTATTCTAAATTGCAAGCATGTGAGAAATCTTTACTTCGATTAAGATTGCGTTGCGATACAGTTACAAATTCAGAGCAATTAGACAACTTCCCAACTGGGTTACTTGGGTCTTGCCCTCATCTTCAAAATAAAAGAACTAAATTAATATATGTATTAACACACACACATCGAAAGTGGGAGTCACTACGAGCGAAAGTGTTTGCAACACTGATCTACGAAACTACTTACTCGCGGTATAAAACCAGAGAACGGAGGTGGCTACACCACACTCCAGCGCACCATTCGCTGAACAACAAACAAGGCGAAGATGAAGCTATTGGTTAGTAAAAAACAATACCTAAATAAAAAAATATAAAAGTGACACATGGAAGTGCAGTGATAAGTTGATAACAGTGACATCCAGTGATAAAGGATCACAGTGCAAACCAGAAGCCTAACTTGTGAACGAGTTCCCAAAAAGGATCTATTCCCGGATTTTGTTCAACGCCTGTGCTACGTGAAAAATAAGGACACAAATCTGAATAAATGCTCATAAATTAGGCTTCTGAGAAAAGTGACAGTGAAATATTTTTAGACAAAAAGTGTTTGTATTTAGAACTAATACAATTTTATTTCTATTCCAGAGGTCTTCCTTGGTCCTGGCCGTGGTTATAAGCCTGGCCACGGCAGAGGAGAAGGCGGAGAAGGACACAAAGGCTGAAGCTGCTCCAGTAGAAGAAAGCAAAAAACAAGAGAAGAGAGGTCTTTCTGATTTCGGTAACGGCGACTTCGGAGGGGGCGAACACCATGACTTTGGTGGTGGCGAGGGACACTACGACTTTGGTGGCGGTGAACAACATGCCTTCGGTGGCGGTGAACACCACGACTTCGGTGGCGGCGAAGGAGGTGGTCACGAAGAACACCATCATACGGAACACGTGAAAACTATTACAACTGTCAAGAAAGTACCAGCCCCATACCCAGTGGAGAAACACGTACCCTACCCAGTTGAAAAGAAAGTGCCCTATCCCGTCAAGGTTCCCGTGCCACACCCTTACCCCGTTTACAAGACCGTCCACTACCCAGTCAAGGAAACCATCAAAGTTCCTGAATACATCAAGAAGCCCTACCCCGTGACCAAGCATGTCCCAGTACCAGTGCACGTACATGTCGACAGACCCGTCCCAGTCAAGGTCTACGAAAAGGTGCCCTACCCCGTCGAAAAGCACGTACCCTACCCCGTCAAGGTTCACGTGCCCCAACCCTACCCGGTAGAGAAGACCGTTCACTTCCCAGTCAAGGTCCCAGTCAAGGTTCACGTACCCTACCCAGTTGAGAAGGTCGTACACTACCCCGTCAAGGTTCACGTTGACAGACCCGTCCCAGTCCACGTTGACAAGCCTGTGCCAGTGCACGTCGAGAAGCCCGTGCCCTACCCAGTTGAAAAGAAAGTGCCGTACCCCGTCAAGGTCTACGTCGACAACCCAGTGCCTGTCCACGTAGATAAACCTGTACCCTACCCAGTCAAGGTCCCCGTAATACACCCATACCCCGTCGAGAAGCTCCTTCCTTACCCAGTTGAGAAGAAGGTGCCTTACCCCGTCAAGGTCCCAGTCGAGAGGCCATACCCAGTCCACATTGACAAACACGTACCTTACCATGTCGAGAAGAAGGTACCTCACGAAGTGAAAGTTCACGTTCCCATCATCCACAAGGAGGAACACCATCATGAGGAACACCACGAAATTCCTCAGGAACACCACGAAATTCCTCAGGAACATCACGAGGAATACAGCTCAGGTGGAAGCGAAGGCTTCGAAGGTCATAGCTTCGGAGGCTACGAGGGTGGTCACGAGGAGTACCACCACTAAACAGAACTGATCTCTATTTTCAATTTTAGCTTTAGATGTTATCTTGTGTTTAGTTTGCGCTAAGTATTGTTTTTTGTTTTTTACAACTGGACTGTGTATACAATGTAAATAGTACCCAAAGTATTAAAAGTGATAAATAATATAAGTTGCTTGTTTTACCCTCCTATGCCACGCTACGTAACAGCGAGAGCTAGAAAGCCTATAAACTAGCAATACATAGGCCGTTACGCAAGAGGCATTGATCGGAATTACCTACCAGCGGAAAAGACTAAGCTCTAAATGCAAACAACCATCACATCTGATAAAAAATCAGATCATGAATAGAAATTACTTAGTTAATTTTAGGATGTGAACGATCCACATAATCACAGTAATGATGTAACTAAGGTGTCAAGAGGTCAAGCTATTTCATAACATATTCTAAATTCTCGTTCTAGTTTTGTTACTATACAGTAATTTCAAGGTCGTGGTATTTTTGATTACTACGAAACGACGAATTGCCTATTCAGGCCGTAAGTTTAACTATGCAAATTATATGCTTTGAACATTAATTTCCTATTTAAAATAATTATACGTTGAGAAAACATCACTGAAGTCTACGTATTATATAATATTTTTACGTAATTTGCAACGTAACTTAACGCGGGTTCATCGACTAGGTAGCTGGTTAACGAGTAACATGATTTTAATAATGCCTGCTATAATCTAACCAACTAGCGTGACAACACCTCAGCTGCCAACGACTTTATGAATTTTACCCAATCGGTCATATAAATGGAAAAATTGTAGTGTAAAATTAAATTTCAAAACACTTTCTTTAAAACTAAGGAATGAGAACACCATTAAATCAAAATATTCTTTGCATGCAACGAAAGCGTTATAAGTGAGCTAATACGTTCCAAATCACGTAAACACTTTTATTTCCTGGTTTGTGCATTTGCATAGAACTATCAGATTCTAGGAATTAAATTCTAGTCTTACCTGATATAGGGTATGTTGGCTGGAATGTGATACTTGGAGCCAGGATCGAAGTCCAGTTCTGACCGGAGTACAGGAGGCTTGATACCTTGGAATTGTTCCCTGTTGACAAAGTAATAAAGCATAACAAAAAACATCAAATCAACATATTCAAAAATATACATGTACTATCCAAATCATAGGTACTGAATATCCAACGATAGCAAACTTTTGCTACAGGGTATATTTTTAAACACTCCATTATTAAAAAAAAAAGTGTAAAACAACATAGATAACCTAATTTTAAAACTAGACTTAAATTATTACGAAGTCATAATAAAATTGACATCGAAATAGACACTGATAATAATAATAGGATCATAAAAGACACATTAAATCGTAATGATTTACTTCACAACGACAATTTCGTAAAATTTACGAGTGCGATTTGTAACTGTAAGAAATAAAACGTTTTACGATAGAAATATTAAGATAAATGGGTAATTAGGTTAGTTTGTCAATCCACACATGATTTTAGAATTATGTAATACTGAACGCATTTAATAATGCATGCAATCAACGTCCGTGTACAAATTATAAGCAGAAGCGATTAAATATTGTATCAAATCTTTTATTATTTTAACACTGTCGAAAATATTTGAATCAAATTAAAAAATGATAAAGAATTAACGTGTCGGATGATGTCTTGAATTTTTTTTTTCTTATTTTCAGTATCATTTAAGAAGTTATGATAAATGATTCGTGTTGTGTCAAAACAGCTTTGACCAACATGATTTTTCTTTCCGTAGTTAATTCTGTTTTCATAATTATAGTAAACACGTACTTACAGTCCTTAAAATAAAATTTTCAGGTTTGTCTGAAAGTGTATTTGTTTTATTTTTTTCTTTACTGTGGTCTTTTCTGTGCAATAAAGTATATTCTTATCTTATACAATATTTTTCTGCAGGAAGCAACAATCGCTACAGTTCGTGCTCTATACCACCGCAAGTCTCGACTACTTTTGCTTTCGTTCGAGATCGAACTGGGAGTCAAGGCCGTCGACCGCAATGTCTATTGCCTCCGTACCATCGCCACCGGTTTCTATGGTGGTATCTGGGGTAGTAGGCTGCTAATGCGGTCACATGGTATGCTAAGTTGATAAAATCGAAGATAGTGGTGATTTAGAGCTGTCAAAGGTCAAATTTTGCTTCCGCTTTCCACCACGAAGTGCCGTTGTTTCTTGTATAACATTCCAGTGAATTTAAACTTCAATGGTATATGAAATCTTTATTTTATTTCAAAGATGCCTATTTCACGCTGTTTATGTTAATGAAATAGCATTTTGACGAGTAAGTAATTTATGCAATAATTTTGAGAGGCCTTAAAGATTCTTCCTTTGTGTAACTTTGGGTCATAACAATGCAATTTTGCAACGTTACTTTCCACAGCAGTTACAGTCGTACCGATCTCCTTGAGCAGAGCACAGTTGCATTTTTATTTCTTATAAAGAAAATAATTTATGTGACTATCGGCAATGAAAATTTAATTTGCTACCCTACCAAAAGGAGCTGAATCTTGGCTTAATGTTGTATTCTCTCGATCTTTATGCTTTACGAAGCTTTCATAACTTACACTTCCTTATTGAATCTCTCGGTTGTAATTTATGCGTCTGTCATCAAGTAGGCCACTGCAATTTGCTATCACTGGTTTGTGAGTCTGCAGTAATAATGAGTAATGAATACGTAATGCGCAAACCATCACATAACAGGCACGCTTCGACGGCCCAACAAATTGGAGGAAAATTCTAGGTCGAATTGTGAAGTTTTTGTTAGATTGGAATCGGAGACGAAGTAAGAAACTTGTTTACTTACTTGTTTATTTATATTCTGTATGTAACATTCACTTCAATTTCAACATCTTCTTGTAAATTGAGTGTTATGATTATTATGAGATGATTGTAAGGTTGTTGGTAGGTACGGTACTTAATTCAGATTGCACTGTTAAGTGCGTAGCGCAAGATATCATAAAATGTTTTAGTTGTGCTTTGGGAAATTATATTTCAGTTTATCGTTTGATTGCTTAATCATTTACTTTACCTACATTACATTAAATTATGATACTTGAATTAAAATTACTACTTGAATTTACGAGAAAATAAATGTATATTAACAAGCAGAGTCACTATTAACTTATCTATTGGACGAATACCAACCTAAGTCTCCACCAGTGACAATTATACTGCTCCTTCCTGACGTCTCCAGTGAAGACGTCCCATCTCCATCTATCCATGACGAGAGCAAATGGTAGGAACGCCAGTTTGTCCATAGCCTGGGTGAAGAGGTAGTTGATGTCATGAGCCGTGTCGTCCACTGAACGCTGCACCAAGCCCAGGGTCTGAAGGTGGCGAGGAGAAGAAACGGAAAGTGCGATGGTCTCGCCTATAGCTTCGTGGAAACCTGTGGATAAAAAAAAGTTTATGTAAGTTTCAGATTGTTTTGATAACAATGAGAACGTAATTTTGGGAGGATTTCGTTTACTGCAAATCAGTACACTGGCTGGGCAATTGGGCATGTCTTCCCTAAGGCGCGCTAATGAACCAGGATTTCGGCACTATGCATCCAGTTCCTGCTAGCTACCTATCATTGCTCCATGTGGCGCATAATACATTTCTATTTTGCTGTCTTGCGATTTCTAGGTTGCAGTTGCAGCGCTGTGCGTACCAAAGATTGTTGATCCTCATACCAAACATAAAGAAAAGTGTAATTTAGCATTCAGGAACTCCACCGGAAACACACACATACGCACTACGTGACATTCGTATAGATTGTAGAGATTGTAGAGATAACACGAAGACAAAGCAATTGCTCGCATTGTGCCACGCGTGCTTGAAATTTAGGAAACTGTGTTTTATTCAAGACATGCATATAAAATTGCGTGTATGTTTGTCTGTCACGCCCTGGTTGCTGGTGCTGAGTTGCAAAGGCCGTGACTGGATCAAGGAGATATAAGAGAGTACTTAATAAGCTTAAGAATTATTTAAACTGAAATCACTATGGAGAAAGGGGTTTTATTCAGTACCAGTAATAACAACAATAAGACAGTTTAAAAACTAAATTAGTGTTTTAAGATAAAGGTGTTTTTATAGATCTCTTAAAATTCTTAAAAGCGTAAGTCATGGTCTTGGTATCAATTCAGTTTTATTCAAACAATGAACCTTTTGTATCAAACTGTTATGTCGTGAGGCCTTTGCTCAGTGGGGTGATGAAGACAAGATAATATACGCTCCTGCCAACTAAAATTCTACTGGTTAGGGCTGGACAAACTTCTTACTGTTGCACAACAGACAACAGTAGTGACTCGTTTCTGTTTCCGCGCCATAGCTGCGCCCGCGCTGCTCGAGTTTATCAATCGAACTCGGTCGCTACTTCCGTACACCGCATTCGCTTTCTCTACATCTTCCAGAATACTCTTAATTGTACCTTAGTACATACAAAATATACCTCTCACATCCATTTTTTATGAAATTCTTGGAAGTTATATGCATCAGGCTAATATTTATATTGGAAACATGATTGACATAAACGTACGTACACCGACCGACAAGAAGAAAAATACTATGATGAAAAGAAAGTAGCACTAAACGTGATCCCATATTTTCCGCATATCTACCGTCGTTTATGGGTACAAAGAACCGTGTGAATACCACCAACAACTTTTCTTACAGCTAACTATCATGCTAACTAGGTGTTAGGTAACTTGATTTGCGTTGTGCTTTCGGATAATAACAATAGTCTGGCTAAAGCGCTCTATCAAATAGGGGAATCTGGTCTAGACCAGTTGTGATCGAGGCAGAATCTACGGTGGATTCAGTTCACCCAAAAGCCCTAAAAGTCTCGTATTCCTACATAGCATCATTGTCATGTGGACATTTCCGCATCTGAAGAGTCGAAATGAAGACGAAACAGTGGTTGTTGACAAGAACCGATGCGTTTTCTGTTCTTCGACACTCATCAGAAAGGCCATAGAGCCTTTCACGCTTGACACAGCATCATTGTGGTTTTAGAATACGTGAGTAAATTAACAAACTCTTAAAAAAAATAATTTGGTAAGTAGTTAAATATAGTGCAAATCTACGAATTTATTTTACAGGTATACTTTTTAGGGTTCCATACCCAAAGGAAAAAACGGGACCCTATTACTGAGACTTCACTGTCCGTCCGTCCGTCCGTCCGTCCGTCTGTCTGTCACTAGGCTGTATCTCATGAACCGTGATAGTTAGAGGGTTGAAATTTTCGCAGATTATGTAATCCTGTTGCCGCTATAACAAAAAATACTAAAAACAAAATAAAATTAATATTTAATACAACAAACGTGATTTAGTTGAAACGTAATACCGCGTTTTAAAAACCTACTAGCGACATCTAATATCAAGTAGACAAAACCAATCATCACTGTCAGATCAGTGCATTTTAAAAACCTACTAGCGACATCTGAAACAAAGAAGATGAAATAATATTCTACTACTACCTAGAGTTTTATAAAAATAATTCAGATAAGTAAAGAATGCGCTGTAGATACGAGTATGTGCGGATAATACTCGCTCAAATTTATTTCGCAAACATTATTACTTGTTTATATTGCAGCTATACTTAGCGAACGGTCTATAAAAGATAATACTTACTGTTTCCCAACACGTTAATAACATTTCATAATATTATTGGATCACAGCTAAAACTTTGAATTATGCATATTAGGCCTCAGTCTTTAGAGATAATAGTTATTTAATATTCTGAATGAATAGTTATTTATTCAGATTTGTTGATTTAGATATTTTCCGAATTCAAATCAAAGTAAGTCTGATGTAAAAATGTATGTCATTGTATACTTTTAATACACTTACATAATTTTTAAGTGATGAATTTTTATTCTACAATATTTTCCGCTCGCTAAGTACAGATGCATGATGAGCAAAAGGCGGCTTTATGGCTAAAGCAGCAATTTAGTTTTATAACGGTTTGAAGAAGAACGCATGCTTGAACCTGGAATTCTAGATCACTTGTGACATAGGACATAGGGGAGAACAACGTCAGTGGATGTCGAAGACCGGGTAATGTGTGGAAGATGCTAAGCTGAAAAACAGACCCCCTCACTAGACCGGGAAAACGCTAGACAGAAGAATAAGGATTTCTAGAACTTTTCTTTATGTTACTACATTATTAAACATCTCAGTGAGCATGATATGACGGAGTTGCAATTAGTATGCACCAGCGCCCCCTGCATTATCCGTTAGCACTATCATTATTGCATCTTTTCCTTACTTTCACTCGATCACATAAGATAAAATGCGTTAGGATTGAAAACTATGCTGAACACGTGTGTTTTATATACCAACTGATTTAAAATGTTGGCTTGAACGTGATGTTTTTTGTAACTATTTTATTTAAATAAAACAATATTTTAAGTCTTTAGTTCTCATCCAGAAATATTATGTACCTATATTTACAATTTTTTTGGGATATTTCGAAAATGACCATCACTTTCTTACTAGGAAAAAAAATTAAGAGTCAAAACTGTTTTACCACGTAAAAATAATGTCACACAAGCCCTTTACTAATTTAATTATAGATCCTCCCTCGACATTGAGCCAGTCTTTTAGCAACGAGGTTGTAGTGATACTCGTCTCTACGTAAATAGTTTATTGAACAATTCCTGTATTTGTTTAAAAAGTACTTTTAGTAAAAATTATGAAGAGTCCAAAATCATTGCTACTTTTTGTTTCGTTGCCGCTGTTATGTTTTATAAAACAAGGTTAGTAATACTTTTATTTTTCATACCATGACCATATTAAAAGTCATTTTTTACATAATATACGTGTTTATATATTATTTGTAAGAATCGAAGGCACAATTCAAAGAAAACATTCTGTAGAAACTTTACATTCTCTTAACAAACAAATAGAAACAAAGTACAATATAGAAAGACTACGAATATATATCCCCCTTCATAGATTTCCCCCTGAAAAATCTAAAGCGCTGAAATACATAAGTCTATTTAACCAACTATTCTACGTATTTAATAATTAAGACATTTAAGAGTTTAATTTTAATCTATTTATGGTGCTATCTTATACAATTTTTTTGAAAAACATACTACAATCCACAGCATTTCAAATATATGATCATAGGAATTTTATTGTCATTTATTCCAACGATTTCGAAATAGGTCTTAAATATTTGGCTAGGTTTATTCAGCAGTGCCTAGTAAATTGTGTTTCAAATCGAAAATGCCATCTAGTTCTCATGACCTAAATCCTCTGTGTAAAGTAGGCTGGTGTATATAGCAGACAGGACAAGAAGCCTTACGTTCACGTTACGTTCACCCATATCGGATTATCGAACGATCTGAACTTGGTTTGGTGAAAATGAGCCAATTCAGCTTTAGTATAACTAATTTTAAGAGTTTTTTTTTTATAAAAACATCTACCGGAATAAAATTCTAAAACATTTTTTTGTACACACTTTTTAGTAAAATAATCGCAAGAAGTTGATATCGCTATCGATTCGTAGAGGGCACGACTTAACAAATCTTGACTAAAAGTATTGCCGTCCCTTTCTGTTCTCTCATGATAGAAAATGACAGGTACAGACTTATATAAGTTAAGTCGTGATTTTTGACTCTTTCTACTTGTTACCATTGATAGCCTATCCTTTTCGCAAAGTCAATACCTGGCTCTACATTGCTTACTATTGACTCTACCTTATTAAGTAACAACATGCCATTTCTGGATAGATGTTTCCCCTTTGCGGGAACATTTGCTGTGTTTACCAATAAATAAACTACATATTTGACTAAGTGCTAAGGAAAATATTCAACAAGAAGATTGACGAAAGTTCTGGAACAGTAAATATTTGAACATTTTATGCAATGATAGCTTAACGTTGTTCTAGCATCATCATAATGTGCTACGATTAGCAACAGTGCCTTCGACCCCCGTTGCGGCCCTGAGTTTCGAACCCCTTCAGTTTGGGGGTCGGCAACTGCTCCCTCAAAGACCCCCCAATACATATCCTAATGTTGAACAGGCTACTATCTGTCGGTCTATCAAAATGGAAAGTAAGTACCACAAAAATATTAGAATCATTTTGACATAAGTACCTACTACACAAAAAGCAAATTCATCCATCTAAGTACACTAGCTACTTAATATCAAAAAGAAGAAATTAAAATGTATACCTAGTTTAGGTTTACATAGCTTATGCCGATTTGAAACTAGTCTGGGAGACATTAGCTATTCTTTACCGCGGGAAAGCATCAAATTCCTATACCTCCGGCTTTGTTAGTATAAATTTATGGTATAATAAAACAAATGGAATTAATAAAAGGATCAACTTTCTTTTATAAAACCTTACGATTTCGATACCGGGGGCTAAAAAGCAACGTAACACCGTAAGCCCGGCCTGATAACGTAACAAATCACGCCCATTTTGAGAATATATCTCTTTTATCTTTAGACTACTTTGGAACCTTATCATCTTTGAAAAAGGAATTTCCTTTGAAAACGAGCGGAGATATTTTTTGGCCAGATATTTGAATAAAAGTACTGTTTCAGTCCAAGTATTTTTAAATAACGTTACTTACAAGGAAACCAGAAAGAGGCTGATTTAAAATCGTAATCGCAATGCTGTTAATAAAATGTTTGATATTAAAACAGAATTCGAGTTTTTGTATGATAAAAAAATGTATAAATTTTCTAGCTTTTTCAACTGAGTTTTTTTTTCAGTCTACGGGAAGATCCGTGTAGTCCGTCAATGCGGATACCTAGCGGACGAGCACCAAGAGCAGTCCTGCCGCCGCCAGAGTGGCAATGGAGACCTCTTCGTCACCTACTGCAATTGCGACACTGACCTCTGCAACTCTTCGTCTAAGAGTCACGGCGTTCTAGGGCTGGTGGTAGCTGCTCTTGTGTTTGTTGTTTCTAGATTTTAAGTACCTATCTGTTGTAGAGAATAAACTATTGTGTTCATGGTAAGATCTTTTACTTTTCATCCTTTGTCTTGTGTTTTTCGTTTCTGTATATTGTTGATGTTTTAGAAGTATAAACTTTGTAAAAATATGTCAAATCTATTTTTAATAAGTTATTTGACTTCATCCTTCAAAATCTAAACTTTTCACGACGTTGTTATATATAATCCCTGATGATCTCATGATCTAATTGCCTAAGCAAGTTTCTAAATGGCTTACCAGGGTTGGCTCCATCTCTGAACACCTTGGGCTGGTTCCTGTATGCGAGGAAGTACTGCACATGCGCCATCTCGTGGTGAGCGGTGATCAGGTCCTTCATGTCAACGTGGGTGCACATTTTGATTCTGTAAAATAAAAATTTACAACATGAACCAATGCTTGATACAATGTTTCCATTAGATTTCCAGCATCTCCATTTACCATCAATTATAATTTTTTGATTATTGCAAAAATTGTGTATTACCTATTTCTTCCTTAAACCGTTTTTATTCGCACTCTACTATCCCAGTCACATCACAAAAGACCCTGTACTGGCTATGCGGCTCCCCAAATCATCATATCATCATCATCATCATAAACCGTTTTTATTCGCACTCTACTATCCCAGTCACATCACAAAAGACCCTGTACTGGCTATGCGGCTCCCCAAATAGGTTATCAATGACATGTGTACGGCACATTTGATGGATGTCTAACACTGCCAATTCCTTGGATGAATTTCACTTTTAACTTTTAGGTTTTCGTTCTTTCACCGGTGATGCTATTCTGATCCGGCATTTATACACATAGGCTCGTATTTATAAAGCGATCTCAAGATTGAGAGCAATATTGAGTGCAGATTTGACAGGTAATTTTGTACTGGAATGACATATCTGATACGAACTCAAACTCGCTGTCACTCTTGAGAGCTGATTATAAATACGGGCCTTAAAGGCTCACTTACTTACCGGTAATCGTGACGGTTACAAAAGTCCCATGCAGAAGGCTGGCAGTGGATATGTCTGTCTGGGGGCTGCTCGAAGACACTGAGCGCCCAGAAGTCTGGAGGCATTGTGGACATGTTCATTGACACGAAGAACTCCTCGGCTATTTGAAATACTGACTGCGGAGTGTAACCCTGGAAGTAGAGAAGTTAAACGTTTAAAAGTTATCATCTATGGTAACGAGGGTATATACCGGGTGTAAGGGACAGCGTCCCGCAAACTGATAGGGGTTGCTCAGTCAACGATACTGAACAACTACCACCAGGAATTATTTTCAGGAAATGAAAAAAATAATTTGCTTTTTGATACAAAATGACCACATCGGTCAGGCAATTCGTATGGAAAAGCTAAATTTTTATTTCGTTTCCTGAAAAAAAAATCCTGGTGGTAGTTGTTCAGTATCGTTGACTGAGCAACCCCTATCAGTTTGCGGGACGCTGTCCCTTACACCCAGTATGTGAGTAGGTATTGGATTGCGTCTTCCTAGTGTAAGGTAGCAAAAAAGGCAGGCAAAGACATGATGCCAAAACCATCTTTGCCCAAATACTGTACAAATGTGAGCTTATAAAGACGCTGAAAGGAAGAACCAGATAGAAAGGTGACATGCTGTATATATTATACCTGCTGAATCATCTCGGGAGTGACGTCAATAAGCGTTTTCCTAGGATAAGGCAGCGTGAAAGGCAAGTTGCCAGACCAGCTATGTCCCCACATGTCACCAAGCAAAGCACGTGAGCCGGAATAGAGTCAAGAGTGATTTTGTAAGTACCTGCTGAATCATCTCCGGGGTGACGTCAACAAGCGTCTTCCCAGGATAAGGCAGCGTGAAGGGTACAATGCCAGACCAGCTCTGTCCCCACATGTCCCCAAGAACATGGGCTGGTATGGGTGCTGAACGGGATATTCTCTCAGGACCGTAGGCCTCACGGAGCCGTCTGCGGACGTAGGCATGGAGGAGCTCGTACAGGGGTTTGATCTGTAATTTATATGAAAAATTATGTTTATTCGTATTTGTATGGATGATTTTTTACTTCTATCACTTTGACATCAAAATAAATGTTATAATCATGTCCATGTTCTCATGTCAAATATAAAATAAATAATCATTATTAATTATGATAAAAAGTTAAGTATCAAAGATATAAAAAAATATTACCTGTTCCCAAACTTCGTCAATTTCTTGTCTCAGGTTAGGAGATTCGTACGGAAACATCCAGTACTGAGACGCATCCGTGAAATCTGAAAAGTAAAATATTTGAACATTTAATGCAAATGACTAGATGAACATTTTCGTTGTTTTAGTTCATATTGATAATTTAAGAAATAAGTGATTATAACCCCAATCCATTCAAGGTATCGTTAGTGTGTGGCTCTTAAAACAACTGCATCTCTTTAACGCCTGTTATAAGTTACAAAGCAATACCATTACACAAAATTGCTCTACAAAACACACAGGAGCTACTACTTACTGTTTTACCTAGCTGCCTGATTGTCCCAGTCAATGAAAAATTTACAAAACATACAACCTACTTTACTTACTGTTCAACCTAGCTGCCTGATTGGTCAGATCCGCGAGCTGCTCGTACAGGTCCCTGATGCGTCTCCCAGTGTTCCTCCTCCACTCGGTCCAGATGTGCTGCAGCTCGTCCCAGTCTCTTGAGTGGGACATAATGAACTGGAGCTCCGGTTGCAGGTGGAGACCGCATTTGAACGGTTCGTTGTACGCGCAGACTTCAGCTGTGTTGTAGACTGCCAGCATGTCGTTGATGATTCGGTTGTACTGGAATTGAAAAAAAGGTTACATTAAAAAAGTTTTGAAGCGAACAATATGGATATTGGCATTGTAAATCGCGTGGCGTGTGACAAATCTAAATGAAATTTACACGAGGGGTTCCTTAATATTTTGGACTAAAGATTCTTAAATAAGCACATTACCCTTCTTTGCGTTGCGCAGTCGGGTAAAAAGAACGTTGGCACCCCTCAAAATAAGCCACATTATAAAAGGGGTGGATAACCTACTCTGCCAACGGCTGGTATCCACTAATGGACAGGAGTCGTAGCTGCCTAAAGGTGGCGAAGGCTCTGAGACCACTGCGAGAGATGTTCAGCGCTGGAAGAGAGTGTAGCGTTGCTGGATGTCCAACTAGGACTTGAGTAGCGAGAATAATACTTACTCTATCAAGCTGGTCTGGTGGCAGAGCGGCGGGTCCAATGATAGACAGAAGCCGCAGCTGCCTGAAGGCGGCGAAGTCTCTAAGGCCCCCGCGAGGGATGTTCTGTGCTGCCTCCCACAGGCCTCGTTGGAAAAGAGTGTAGCGTTGCTGGGCGTCCAACTGGAAGGAAAGTATTGAGGGTATTAATTGATATTTTTGGATGAAGAGGATCCGAGAATAAAGCTTAGTTAGGCGGCGTAGTTAGGTAAGTAAAAATTATATAATACATAAATCTACAATTAAATACAATGTAGGTAAATAGTGTTTCTATTCCAGAATTTATACCCTACTTAAGTGAGAATGATAAGGGACCTTACATACTCGTAGATTGCTAACCACCTATTAAGGTTTTATTTAACTTTAAAGACTGCAAACTCAATAACTAGTCAAGCATGTCGATTGTCTTTGTTTTATGGATGTTTAGTAGGTGTATTTGTTCGAGTTTTACGAGTAATGTACACCTACTAGGTGCATTACAGTTACTAATTTAGTTAGTTTCGGAGAATGTAAAAAAGCTAAAAGTAGCTTTCCGCACTTATTGAGTCAAAATTATACCAAAGACTTTGTATTGTCTTTACTAAATTAGAAGCACACTTTTGAACTTTGCAAAAACATCTATTCTGTGACCACTTCTTCTTCTTTTAGAGTCAATGGAGGAAATTCAAATGATCGACCTCCAGTGTGACCACTGTCATGTTGATACAAATACTTACATTTGTGAAACATTTCATACCTATAAAATAATGTATGTGAGGAAATCTGGTTATTACCATGCTGCGCAGGATTTCACAGTGAAGTTACACCACGTACCCTTTTTCCCATCCTTGAAAGAGTAAAACTTCAGATGATAAGAACCATGTCACGGCAACAAAGCCCAAGGTCCCAAGCATCAGCGTCATCGAGTGACAAACGACAATCGGCGGTTGACGTGCTAACTGCCCTCAAAAGCAGGCCTCAAATGGACCATTTATGACAACCAAATATGGCGTCGCTGACGGGGAAATTTGCATAAGATTGTAAACAAAGTTTTTTGAAATGGTAGTCATTGAGTTATGAATGCCTACATGGTTTGTATGCCATAAAGCTTTTGCCTTAGACAAATACCGATCCGTACAATTTTGACTTTAGCTTTTTAAAGCTCCTTAAATTGTATGATGAAGTATTGAAGAGCTGACCTAAAGGTTTATTGATCAGCTTATGGACATTTTAAAGCCGAGAAGAAGAGAGTTGTCTTTGCCCAGCAGGCAGTGGGATAATGTGGATAGACAAAGTAAGATAAGATGATTTTTTTATAAGGGAGCGCCATTTTTTTTTTAATTAAACTACATTTATCGACCACTGACACGAGATCAAAGTGTGTCATCTAACAACTTCATTATTGCCATAATTAGGTCGATTCATCCCGAGACGAGTAGAGATAAAGCGCCTGCTATCATGATAATCACACCCCGATATGACTCACTTCAAATCACGGCATGGTCTGCATAAAAACAACCCGTAATTTATTGTGTCATGCACGAGTCATCTTGTTGGCGTCATAGTTAACTTGACAATTATTTTGACCTAGGGGATTTTTTTATAATTTCTTTGTATGTTTTACACGCTATGTTACACCAAATAATTGTTAGCGCTATAACGCTTTAAGTTGTTTGTGACTGAATGAGTTCCTACTTTAAAAATACGCCTCAACTGCAAGGTGCAAATACGGCGGAATTACGGATAAATCATTGTCCTGTCATTGTATGTTACTGCAATATATGTCCTACTAATTTAAAGTGTCTGAAAAAAAATATGTGTCTGTGCCTTCCTCGAAGCTGCAAGCTAAATACTTCCCTCTCTGATAATATTCTGACATGGATTTTCCATATGGATTATACCTAGTTATTATTATGTTGAAATAACAATCTTGAGAAAATCATTATTTACGCCATAATTCGGAATGACGTGAAACAATCAAATTTAGGTAATTTAATATTGTAATTAAAAGCCGGAACGTTCGTTCACACCTTTTTTTTCAGTTTGCGATGTAGCGAGATATAAATATACCGACCATGGGGCTTATTTTTCCTCGTGGAGCCATTTTAAGAACTTTAATTTGTTAAAGAATGTGATGATGATTTTATTGACCTCATGGTCAACTAGTTTCAGGATTTGTTAACTCATTCTACTAAAAATTTTATGTATCAAAGTAACACTAAAAACATATTTACCATTATATTGAAATACTGTGATATATATTTTATCAAAGATATTGAAATGTAGAAAATTTATAAGAGTATGTTTTATTGGATTGGAATAATTCGTCGTGGAAATAGATATAATAAATTATAGAAAATCGATCATTATACTACGCACTTATTTCATACACTTCATAGCACAGGAATTGCTACGTAAGTATAATTTGTAGTAGGAAGTGCTATACACTAATGTAGAAGGGATAAATTTAAAATTTTCATATTGAAAGAACTATGGGTCATATTTTGAAGATTATATCACAAAAATACAGTTTAATTGTCCCTGATCATAATGCCAATGAGTTTACACCTTATTGATTAAATAAGTTAATTGTGAAAATATAAATGGAGATTTATCTCTTGTGACCGGGACAAGTGGCGCAATCTCGTGTCGGAGGCCAAGACTCACATTGGGTCCCTGAGCCGCAGCAGTAAGTAAGTAAATGGAGGTTGGTTGCTACGAACACGAATATTTTAAAGTGCACTAATATGATGTATCCTCTTTTGCACAAAGAAGTAATCCTTAAAGTGATAATTCATAACAATTAAAACGTACAAAAAAAATTATTGAAAATAACCGTATCTACATAAATCTAGGGAAATCTAAAATCTTCACGGCTGTTCTCAACATGGTCAAGTTCAGCGATTCATACTCGTATCCTATTTAATCGTTTCGCAAAGGTAAATGGCAAAACATATAATTTGATGTAGCATAATATGACTCGTTCTTATTTTATGATCATTAAAATCACATACTTCACGAATGGTCGTTCTTGTATTATATACCTATGAACTAAAGTTTCGATAAAATATTAGTATCAAACGGGCAATGTTGATCTGAAGATACATTATTTGAATCAATAATATGCACTTCCGACATAATTATGTTCATACGTGAACATAAAACTACCCGTCGTCGTCGTCTTCTTTACTATAAATTTATTCTTCTTCATGTGGGTTTTGAGTCAATCGACCCGATGAACCAAATATTATAAATCTGCATGTTCTATGTATGTCCAGCCTAGACAAATGAGGAACTTATTACTATACGAAAAGCAAGTTAAGCTAACTAGTCATAGTCAGTAGAATAAAACAGTACGTGTGTGTAGATTTCCTGAGTTATCCATTTACGAGTATGTTGAAATAAACCATTTCATAAAAAGACTGAAGTCCAGGTAGCGACTCTACCACAGAAGCCTATGACATACTAGCTTGACTCTACATGACAGTTGAATAAAATAGTACGTGCGTGTATTTCACATTACTATACATATACATGTGTCAATACATAAGACCACCCGTAGTCTTCGTCTTCCCGAATCATCGCGTTACGTGTTCATTGCGACACACCATTCCACCATTGTGGGAATGTCCTCTACTCATACACGACAATGCACACACGTTTGCTGTGTGTGAATTAATAGCCTCATTATATTTACTTTACTGTAGGCATGGACGTTCCGCGGCATTGAGGGAGGTGAACATGCTTTAGGGTTTCTCTGCGAATTTTATTGATGATTTCGAACATTGGCGAATTTGTATCGATTAAGGAACGATCTTACTCTTTTGAAACCTGATGCAAAGAATTAGGATCAATTTATTATTATAATTTTACTTGAAAAAGGGTAAAATCAGCAGTCAATCCAGCATACTTTTTAAAATCGACATTTATTTGAAAGTTATACACACTGAAAGAAATCGTTGATTATATTGATTAACAAGATGATAGCATCTAACAAGTAACTTGTTAACATACGAGCGTATAAAGTAATATGATTATGGCAATAAAGTCCACTTGATTGAGTAACAATCAAGTTGACTTTATAAGATCAAACAAGTACTTGTTTAATCCAATATGATCAAATAATTATAACAAACAAGTTTGGTTATTATACCAATGATTTCTGCTGATTGAAGTAACAATGAACTTTATTAAGTTTATTAAGTATTTTAGTAGTTTCTATTATGTCAGGTTATTGCTGCTATCAAAGGACTTCATTAATGTGAACATGAAAACTTGATACATTTAATTATGTTCGACATTAGAATCAATAATTTAGTTGTTAACTTCTGTTATATAATTTATTTCACTTAATCAAGCTGTCTTTATTATTTGAATTAAAATAAGTAGTAAAGTCTAATAAGCTTTTCTTTAGTTTAATCATCACAATTCATTGGGTATAACAGTTAAAAATTGTTAAGCCATTCAGATAACTTGTTTAAAGCTCTAAAGTGTTTTTATTGGGTTAATCAAGAAAGGTGTTTACTTTTTGTACTATACAGGGTCTAAATTTAATATATACGTTTCTTTTAACAAGTGATGGTGCTGCTTTACAGGATGTTATGGTACGTACTGCGCTCACCCTTTAAAAGGAACGCAGTACTTTTATAACATCCTGTGTAAGTAGATCACTTGTTAAAGAAACATATATATTATTAAATTTAGACCCTGTAAAATAATATTTTTTATATAAAATGAAATGTCAGAAATGTTTATAAAACGTTTTATTTTAAGTCATTATTTAGAGATTAACATCTTTACGTACTTATGCTAATTTATACCTTCATTTAATTAATTTGTTTTATACCTTAATTTGTTCATTGTCTAATGCTTTTCCGACAAATTTCAGGAGACCTGTTGCTTCGAAATCTTCCTTGAGTAACTGCAGTAGGCTCTGTAAAAAACAAAATCGAACTATTATTTTTTAGACTTGGACATACTCATGGCTGAAATATGCCTAAATTTGTCAGTCTTTGGTTCATTACATAGTTGTCGCACTGTTAAACTAATTGTTACTCACCAGGTTCACCTGGGGGTTCTCTGGGGCGTTCTGGTGGGTGTCTGGGGAAGAGTCTGTGAGTGTCTGGGGGGCGTCTGGGGGTCAGAGAGTCAAATTCAGGGCGGGGTGTAGGAGTTGGAGTATACGCTTTGGGGCACTATGAAACGCATAGAAAAATAAAAAAATAAAATAATGGATAAGTGAATTTAAGGGTTAAGTAGGTATGCCGCCGGCGGCGTGGCTGGCGGGGCGGCGTGGCTGGCGGGGCGGCGGCCCACGCGTGGCCGGCGGTATTGCCGCGCGGGTTGCGCGCCCGTTTTTTTAAAGTTAGCCGACGGTGCCGCGCTTGCCAACCGCGGCGGCATAGTGGGTAGAAACCTAACAACTTTTCCCGCAACCGCTCCTATACCGTCAACAATGTGATGGCACCTGTCTTTGCTTTAGGTAGACCCGGCTGAAGGGAGGTAGATGAGGTTTGTGGGTAGGTAGGTTAGGTCTCACACCTAAAGTAAATGATAAAATAGCTAGTAATGAATCTGTCAGGAAGGTACTTACTGATAAAATTTTCGCGCAAATGCGACAGGCCCCAAGCCTGCAGCAGGTCGGAAACTTCATCCATTATCACTTGCACCTCACTACTATTGAAATATCCGCAGATAATCACTATTTGAATAGGTACTTTAATCCGAAAACTACTCTTCTTATTTAGAAAAAAATATGTACGTAAAAAACGTGGCGCACTCGCCGACCGATTCAAATGAAATGACAAGTTTCTACATGCAACTTTTCGCGACGCTCCGGGTATGTTTACATCAAGCAACTAGCAGTATACAATCAAACAAGACAATGTTTGTATCAACAAAGCAAATTGATTGAATTAAATAAAAGGGTAATTGTTTTAAATATTCTTGCGTTATACCAACAAACAAGATTTACTTGATTGAATTTAATATGTTACATGATAAAAACATTCATCTGTAATTGTAGGACTAATCATTTAACTTGATTGATTTTTTGATCATTTCAGCTTTGTTGAAACAACAAACAGTGCTTGTTCATTTTAAATAAGTTGTTGATTGTTTCATTCATATTGTTTTCAATCAAGCAAAATCCCATACTTGATTGGCTCGATTTCTGTCAGTGCAACGTTTACTTGACACGTACCTGTACTGTGTTTTTTAGATCTTTTTATCTCCATTTCAGTACATAGGTAGGCACTTTACAGTATTTTATAATCGATAATACCTACATTCAACGCAGGTTGACACTTTGTAGGTTTTTAAATAGGAATCAGGAAACAAACTCCAACGATTTAATTGTTTTTGACAAGCGTCCTCCCATCACCTAATTGAGATTATTGAATAGCCCATTATTATTAAAATAGAACTTAAACAAAGCAATAAGGTATTGAAACATCAATCAATTTTTCAAAGGTTTGTTCCACATTTTAAACAGTAGCCTTCGTTTTCCGTCATCTATTGTTTTGACAGATTTCATACTTTTCTTTATATTTGACATCAAAGACCTTCTTCAAGTCCATACAAACAAAGATGACTTGTTCTTAACTATACAATACAGACTTCATTATAAAATTTATTTACAATGTTCAAATTGGACAGCAGTCCTTTGCAGGAAAGAAATTTTAAAATAACTAGTAATATCACCTATTATAATGACGCTCAGGTGGCAAAAGATCTTTTATTACATTTCAGTTATATTATTAAATCATGAGATTTAATTAAGAATGAAAATAGGTACGTAAGTATATATAGCGTCAAATATATTTTATAGCTTGATATAGCGTAATGTTTAGTGCACTATCATAATTATTCTGATTGATGTAGTCGAAATTACTAGAAACATTGATAAAAAATATCAAACTGAGGTACAATATACTTATAGATACAATACTATACGGGATTATAACCACACTTTTATCAACAAGCGATCTAAGTGCCAGGTGTCCACGAGTGACCAAAACAAAACCAAAATTTAACAATTCGCAAAAAAGAAACTATACAAAAAATGACCCTATTGTAATAAAATAGGTGTCGTTTTGTTTTCCTTATCGACGAAGCTATGCGACGAAGCTAAGATCGTGACAAGGCAAAGCCAATGCTAGTAGGTATAATATTATAAGTCGTACTTTAATTATAATTAACTAGACATAAACTCAGTTTCAAGTTCAAGCCGGTAGTATCGTGGGAAAACGCGTTATCTCACTATAATTATAAACATCTCGGCTTGAGATTAAATAATACGATGGATTTTTGTAAATAGAGGGTTTCAAGAAACTGGGAAGTCGTTGGTTGTCCATGAAATTGTCCATTCAATGAACCACCTCAAAACTTAAGTATGTTTTGTTTTCAGTACAGCGTGTATTACTGTGATTTGTTATTCGTATACTTATTTAATTTCGTTCGGGTCTCGGTCAGTGTCAATGATATTTCGGGTAGATTTTATATCAACGTAAAATAAATAAGATAAATCGACATAAATAAGATAGCGAAAATAAAATAAAATAATAATGAGCCAAGAATTGAATACTAGAGTGAATGAAGAGCTCTGCATAATACATTTCAATAACAATTTACTCGTATTTACGTTAAAATAATGACTCTTCAATGTTAGCTTCTAACCTCTAACGTAATGTCGTCCAACAAAAAAGAGCAAGTAACAAAAGCAAAACAAACAAAACTATTCATTCATACAACAAAATGAGTTCAAGTTTACTAGTCAAGTTATTTGGAAGTACAGTCGAGTACAGATGCAGCTATTGAATAGTGACGGTGAAGACTAACTTCAAACTGTATGTATATGGAAGGAGTAAAGAGATGAGAAACAATGTTTTGCATAAGTGTTTGTACAAATAAAGGTCAGGTTCGTCTGTTTCACTATTCTTCAATTAACACTCTGCCGATGTGTGTGGGCTGTGAAAAATGTACTTTCGTTGAGAAAACTTAAATAAATCGGTTTTTTATATCGGATGAAAAAAATAATACGATAATCCATCATATGCACATAACATATACAGGATAGTCGAAAAAGATATGAGTAATCAACAAACAGATTTAGTTCGTAGGTTATAAAAAGTAAATTTTAATTAAAAACAATTTACTTTACAATAGATTGAAACAGATCTTCAACAAATTACACCACTATAAAAATCAAATTGTTACTATAGATAGATGATGGTTTGATTAAGGAAGTTTACTACAATCATTAACTCCATATAATATGTGTATCGAGTTATCTGGGCACCTTTATTAAGTTAATTTGAAATTAATCAATTGGTACCAAAATACAAAGATCAAAACATGAACTTTTTCGTTTAACTGTACAAACCCTATCTATTGATAAGCAGGTATGCAAAAATTGGAACGATGAAAAAAAACGCACGAAATGACGTCACATTGTCATGACCGTGAGAGAGTATAATATGAATTGAAGGTGAAGGTGCACCGAATTTTGGAGAATGAAAATGACGTATGGAAATCTGAATAAAACTTTGACATCCATAATATAAGTCTGAACAAAGCTTTGACATACTAATAAAACTGCAGTGTTTTCAGAAGGGTGTCAAAAAAGATTTAAAAGTAGGCCGTAATATTTATGTGTAAGCAGCAAATTATCACATACCTGTGAAATAAATACTTGCTACATTGGACAGCACTGCGCTGAAAAGATGAATGAAACATTTGAACAGCGTTTGCTTTTCAACAATGAAAATAATTCTTTGTGTCACTTTACAATTGAAAAAATCAAATACAGTAGTGAAAAATATTTATGTAGTTGGTGAAACCACACATTATAATTATGTATATAGTACCTACTGTAGGTACTTTATACATTTGATATGAAAGACATCAACGCGAGCTATTGAGCGAGGATATGCCTGGAAAGAGATCAGGTATGACGTGTGAGGAATTGTATTACTGCTTTATGTACCTATGCCACTCGAAAGAATTTTACTTATGTACCTACTTCTTATTTTATTACTTAATGATATTCCAGAGGTAGGTATCAAAATCTCCTCCGTGAACCATTTTTCCATCGCAATAGGGATTGCCATAAAAACGCTATGATGTCCTTTACACGTGTTGGAACGTGCCATCAGGTTCCATCACGTACTGCTTTTATTGGCCTAGAGTTTTTATTACCGCCCTACACAATGCTCTGAATCCGTAGTGATTGCGGGCAGTTTTTTGTATCCTTTAGCTAATATAGGTTTTTGTCTCAAAGTAGCGCTGATAGCAAGAAATATCGGATGTAAATATGCTTTGTTAACATGTTTTTGTTATTAAAAATTAATTAGTTATTTGTTGGACTAGAACTGGATGGTACTGCTAAAGCTAAAAAATAAATTACCTAAATCTTTAAGTCACTTTCAAAATAATTAAATTTATAAAGATATTTTTTTTATCCCAATAGTGGTTCTACGATTTTTATGGCACGTTTTAATGAATTTTGGCATTTTGCAGTCATCAGTCATACAGTCTGAAATTGACGGATAACAATCATGATTATGAAAAGACTTTATATCAAGCTACTTTAATAAAAGTTGAGTATTCATTACAATAATTATTGCAGTCTGTTGCACTTAAATGTGCAACAATCCCCACAAATCTCTGATACCTATCATAGAGTATGAAATAGGAAGAGAAAAACAGTTTGTTGTTAAATGAGTTTGTCGTTGCTGGCCAATGCACCTCATAAAATGCTCCTCACAGCTTGGCCATAATCTTATCCTAATTTTAACGGCCCATAGACAATAATATACAATAGGGAGGCCTTGATGTAATGAATTATCTCATTGTTCCATGGTCCCAGGCCTTATAGGTCACGAACCTGATGACAATACACGGGACGAGGACGAGTTAGTTCCGCCATTTTGAAGTGACTGGTCGCCATGTTTGTAGGGCATTTGTTTCAGCCTTGTTACGAGGTGGTAATGTTGCAGGGTTAATTGGGTGGTGAATAACATGCTCAATGATTTTAGCTCTTTTAGGGGTTAAGTTCAAACTACGTGTGGTATCTTGGCAATAAGTGTAAGAAAATTGCTACCTACAGGACATGACGCTAACCGTGCTTTCTCAAATGCGCCATTTTATGCTTTTGGTTGTTTTTCTTGGGATTTGCGTTTATTATTAGGCCATCACTCTATTTTTTTAGCTCATAATAAGATTGACATAGTGGTCTGTCTCCAGTCTGCCTAACGACAAACCACCTTATTAGCACAGTCAATTTTAAAAAGAGTAGGTATCTTCCATCCCTAGTTCTAAATAACAACCTACCTACCGAAATAGTGTCCCACAGACAATTATTTAGCAATAATAGCAGCAGAACACAGTCAGCTGCTGGATCAATCCAAAGTTCCCAAATACCAAAAGGAAGTGCGATTATGTACGCTTTGACACCTCTATTGTGATCTGGTGACTTGGCTTATTGATTTCAATACAGCCTGCGCCTGCGCATGGGCAATATCCGTAGTTGCGCTGTGAGGAAACTACAGTAGAGAAACAATGGTTGAATAAATAAATATATTAACGAAATCTACAGAACTTGTCTGCGTTTATTTAAAGGTATAATCTGAAATGTCTTTTTATTGCGTTTCATTTGTATGGTTAGTATGCTAGAGCCTATCATAGCAAAGTATTCATTAGTATAATTTTCAGATCATCTACCTACCTACCTATACATAAGCCGCTACTCCAAGATATTGCATTATTAAAATGCATTTAACGTTGTAGCATTTTTGTTAATCACAGATCAAATATGGTGTGGTTTTTTTATTGATTAGACCCTTGATTGCTTTAAGGATATTTATTTACAAGCACAAAATTTGCATACAAAATGGAATACAAATGACTTAATTTACCTAATTGTATGAACACTAATCGTAAAATTGTGTTGCATTCAGATTTTCCTCATCCATATAACTTGTCATGACTCTACATAGATCATTATCTGGATCAATTATTATTAAAAGAACTTCTTATAGCACCTTAGTAGGTATACCGTGGGAAATATAGGACTTGATCAATTAGTTTACCAATATATTACTACAATAAGTTTTTGTTTACTTTTTTATGTAGATGACCTTATTATGAATGATATGATAAGATCTGGATTATTGGACAATACAATAAACTACGTTTGTATATACTTTATTAAATCGTGATCGATAGGTCCATGTGGTCTAAGTACAGATATGACACATTGTTTACTCATATTGTCATCATAGTACCTTTGCGAAGATCAAAGATAACATTTATTGGAACCTCTGCCACTATTAAAGTCTAATAGATTCTACATTTATTTTTACCTAGTTTAGCTGATGATAATAATGTAGCAATCTGAGCGGATAAAAGATCGATTTTGTACTATAGCCTGTCTGAACAGTTGCAGGCACTCTTAGTTGGCAGTATATCTGCCTGTGACGCACAGGGTTCCGGGTTCGATTCCCGGCTGGGCATATATTTGAATGATGAATTTAAATATCTGTTTCTGGGTCTGCGTGTTCGTTGTGGTTTTTTCTGTGTTCGTCCGTAGCACCCTAATACAGGGAATCCTAGTGGGGGCTATGAGTGTGATCGTGATGTATATGAAAAATATATCAGGCTAGTAACTTTACCACACTTTCTCAAAATTCGAATAAACTGGATTGGTTGGTATACAATCTATCATTTCATAATAGCAAGACGGAACATTTTCTGAATCAAAGATATCTAGTCTATTTTTCATTGCCCGTAATTTGTCTGCCACAAAAACCACAAGAAACGTAACTACCAGCCTGACTTAAACAATACCGAACCGATATTTCTCCAACTATCACACCAATTAGAAGTAATCACGAATAATTTCTACCAGGAACAATACAGAGTTTAGCGGAGTATCGAACAAAAACGCGTGAAGATTCGCGTTTCGCCGCGAAGAAACCCAAAGAAACCCGTGCAGTACTATATCTAATGAAATCTCTCGTACACATTGTTCCATGGTGGGAACAGATGCCCGGAACTTTCCAACCAAAGCGCTCGAGTTTGTATGGGACGTGTATGGGAGTACTGCAATCACATCGCAGAACTATAATCAGCTCTACTTGGAGAGTCTAACCACAAGTTGGAGGAAAGTTTTGTGGCTGAATTGTAATTGCTTAGTTCACAAAGGTACCAGGGGAGTACTCATGCACTAAATTAATCACAAGCAAAATGAAACAAGGGGAATCAGTTTCACAAATGCGCCTTAACAAATTCATACAAGTATTTTTCTGGCTGGAATTATAATTGGAATTTAAGTGACTTTCAGGATATAGGTACATGACTGGGGTTGGGTGTTTCCAGTAATGGATAGATAATCTTTATACCAATATCAGATGCAAACAGAATTAATCAATTGTAAAAAGTAAGTAGTGTTTCAATTAAAAGAACCCGTCAAAGAAAATAATTCTACTTTGAAACTAAAACAGTGCTGATTCTATTTCCTCTAGATTTCCTCTGGGCGCCGACAACTCTATAAAGATAAGATCATGGGAGAAAACAGATTAATGTTCTTTTTCTGATTGTTTGTTCCTTTGTACCGCCTAAGGAACTGTACCAATCGTAATTAGTGTAGCGTAGTGTCACCTGTCTGAACTACTTAGAAATTAAATATTTTTAACACACATGTCCGATACCGATACGATGTTATGGTAAACAAATCGTCCGTGGTAGCGGATATGTGTGTAAAAATATTTACAAATAGATGATCATAGAATACATAGTTCTCAGGATACTATATTTAGACAAGTATATTAATGGAAATAATTTTCAGTAAAGCGGCTATTACGTCCTAAGAACATAATATTACGGCGTTTGCATTGTTTATCAGATAGAGATCTTTAAATATTCGCAGCTACTTATTACTGAGTAATGAATGTGCATTTTGTGATAAAGCGCAAAAGAGTACCTATTTTGAAGAAACAAATCCATCATGTTAATGCCTTTATCCCTAGCTGGGGTTACACGGCTTCAATATCGCTATGTCTAAATAAATAGGAAGGTAACTAAACACAAGCGATTTTAAAATGCTTGAACCCCGAATACTATTGTATAGCACATTTTTTTTTCTTTATAATAATAATGTTCCTTGAGTATGTACCACTACTATAAAAAATAAAAAAGAGTTCACTTACCGCAGCATGTTGTGAAGCATCGTTGACGTTAGTTTCAAAGTTCCATTGCGCGGCAACGTTATTCGTGCACTCCTTTGACGCCTGGTCATCCGCTTGGAGCAAAAAGTCTCGGACTTGCTGCAGATTCACTTGATGAAACCTATCGTCAATAGTATTCCCTTCTACACCCCTGTTAAAATCGTAAGGGTTTGATCCAACAAAGTTCGGGTCATTTCTCACAAAACTAGGATCGTTTCTTCTGAAATTGGGGTCATTGTTGATGTCGATCCTGTCATCCCGATTCCTGTCATCGTAAGGTCGATTCGTGGAACTAGGATTCCGTCCGTTTCCGTAATCCAGATTCGGATATCCGTTATTGTTTATGTCTGGGTTTATCCGACTGTAAGGGGTCGAAGAAACCGGGTAGACCCCTGGAGTCGAGATCGGGTTAGGTCTTGATGTACTAAACTGAACAGGGTTTTGAACATCGTATTGGTTTCCTGGCGAATTTATCGACGCTTGAGTGCTAGAGAGTCCATATCCATAAGGGTTGCGTTGAGTACTAGAGATCTGTGGTAGCGGAGGAAGATCCAATTGTGGTTCGCCTAAACAAGAGTTTATTAAAAACAGCACCACTTTAACTTGGAACCAGGCTTTTGTGAGCCTGCGAACTTGAGCACAGGCCATGTTGTGTGGCCGGGTTGACCTGATTTTTGTTCAGGCTTTTTGTGACAACCAATGGTGCGTATTACTCGGTTGCGATCACGGTTTCAACTGCGCCGGCGCTGCTTACCTCTGAACTCGGGCCGTGTGAATAGCTTTGTCTATCTGTCTGTACATCGTAGGTACAAAACAGAGTGCCCTTGCGGTAATAGAGGTAGCGGGTGTGTTATGGTGTGCAATTAATCGCTGACGAGAATAATAATAAAATAAGTATAATTTTAGCACGCCAACTCGACAGGTCTGTCAAACTATCTATTAGTGAAGATTGTTTCCTGTGGTTTTACTTACACAAGGTTTGCTTTAGATTAGTCTGCACAGGAGATATTCTTTGGTGACAGTTTGACTTTAATATCTTATTCTAGACATGGGTCTTGATGTATTGTATATTATTAGGTTAGAGAAATAACTACTACAACATTTGCCAAATTATTTTATCCAATAACATACTTACATAAAAGAAATTTGATATACCACTTTTGATTGGTAATTGTGGTGACGATAATTAACACTTTCTTTATTTACAAAACCTAGTTATAATAGTATACCGTGAAATTGACTTTGATGAATAATGAGATGATGACTAATGATAATTATAATAAAGTTGTCATCATAATCCCATAGCGTGGTGAATCTGTAATTATTACCTATCTTACATCCTTGGTTAGTATTAGTCACTGAAAATTGGGCTATTAATGGAAAACTTATTAATTTTCCGGTTGACGTGCTGTTGGTCTGAACCTTGAATGATTCTAAACTAAATTATATCCAATATCAGTACAGTAAAAAATACTGTCTTATCAAAATTTTGGTGAGAATATTCGGTAAAAATGTATAAAATCAATTTTAATTTGGGGTGGGTTTAGTTTTGACTCTAGTTGAAGACGATGGTGACTGTGGCTATGAAGACAGAGTTGACGATGCACAAGGCTGACAAAGGACAGAGTGATTCAATCTAGTACAACATACACTTTACTGCGACATCATTTTTGATCGACACACTGGGCAGCAATCCGATGGTACTCTTAGGATTGTCCTGGAACTGAACCTGATCTTTATTTATGATGACTGCTGTCAAAATTAAAATGGTAAAATCTCGGAAAATTCCATATACCTACATCTTCTGGGTGAGTTCGCTCCTTGTGTCTAAAGTCCAGAGCAAACTCATACGATTGGCTTAATTAAGCTAACTGTTACTTAGGTGCCTGTCTGTAAATCCATCCTCTCGATTTCGAGTCTGTAAATTTTTAAATGATTTCATAACAATTATGAAACAATTCTTATGTTCTTTTCGGTGAAAACCCAAGTCAACACCTACTCGTGTTATGTCACAGACTTCTCAGTACTTATAGGTTTGGCTTTGGGGTCACCACTTCCTGAGTCCTACGATCGTCTTGCCTCATTTAGAACAGTTATTTCACTTTCCATTCCTTATCGTTATCACTTTCTTTGTCACGCCTGGTTGTGCAATAGGGCTTCTAATAAGTGGCGACAGGTTTCAAGTAATCAGCTTTATTGTTTAGATATTCATAAGAAATAGTAAAGTTTGTTGTTTTATAATTTTTTCCCCAGTTTTTTTATTAACACTTTCCGATCTAAGTATATTTGAATTTTTATTTTACATATTCATATTTTTATAAATTTGAACTCTATGACGTTCTTACATAATTATCTTCCAACAATTTTGACACCTTAGGCATGTAATAATGAAAAAGGAATAAGATGTTTAACTTGACCGTTCTGTACGTCTGAAAAATGAAAATCTCGGTCAAACTGATCTTATCTTCCGTTTTGTCCTCCACAGAACTGCCCCAGAATGACAAAACACTAATCGTAAAACGATGTTCGAACAAGGTGAGGTATACACTTGCACTCTTAACATTGTGCAACTGACTTACTTACTTATATAATGGAATACAGACTATAGAGACTAAACTCTACGTCCTTCGGGAAGTACGTGAACGCACCCTAAGGTATATTAGATAAGTTTTAATGGTCTTACAACACAATAAAACGTTCTAAGTGAAGACTTTACAAAATCAGATTCCCGAATACTATATTATATAGGTTGAGTCTAAATAGTTTCAATGTCAGTAGCGGCAAGAAAGCTTCATAATATAGGTTTTGTGTTCCATATACCTATACTTAGTAGACGTAAGATAAATTTAAATTCACATTTAGTAACCTAACCAGCTGTGAATGTGGAGAACCCTTGCAGACCATGGTACACCTCACTAACTGTCCCGCGTGCCCGACCACCTGCTCGCGTGAGGACTTACTTGTCAGTAACCAGAGGGCAACCACGGTAGCCGCTTTCTGGGCAAGTAAGATTTAGCCCGTGTTTCTTGCCGACACGAAAGAAGAAGAAGAAGAAGTAACCTATGAGGCCTTATCTGTTAGTAAAAGTGTTAATGGTTAACACTGTTATCGATTCGTGGACAGCATGACTTAACTAAATGTTGACCAAAATTGTTGCCGTCCTTTTCTGTTTTTTCAGGATAAGCAATGACAGGTGATTTTAGTCAGGATTTAGTGATTTTGTGTGTATAGAAGTCGATACCAATATCGCCAAACTTAAAGCAGTGATTTTTCAAATGTGAAAATAAATTTCTTAAATTTTAAAAAGTGTATAAGCCAATTGCATCAAAAGTTAAAATATGCTGACATATTTTATGAAATTTGTCGTTTTCATAAATGTTGTATTTTAAAGCACTTGCATTATAAATCTACATTCGCGACAACTATGCACCGTTTATGACGAATTACGTACCTAGACCCAGTACGTACTGCAAAAACTACAAAAGTTTTCATTCAGTGCGGTATGCAAGTTAAAACAAGTCGGAAAATTCTCAATAATGTATAGAGCTGTTACAACCATAATCAGGCGTAGGGACTGTGCCTCAAAATTAATGACGAGCCAGCGTATGTCAAGATGCAATAGTGAGTAGTAATGTTTTAATTGCGAGTAAAACAATATTTAATCATGTTTTGGGCATCATACCTAAGTATTGCAGCATCTGAAAAAAAATACAACAGATCTTTTCATATTTTTTTATAATATTTTCAAGATTTCCTCCACGTGGTATAATAAGTATGTGAATGAATCTTCCCCTTTTGATTTGTATTACCTATCTACAATCTTACACAGTAAGTACTTATAATAGAGTCATTTATCTTTTTTCTATAAGTAATCCTATTTCATCAATCATTCGTGTTATCCAAATAAGTATTATGTTAATTTAAATTTAAAGTGATGTGTAGTATCGATCATTTAATTTTTTTAGACACAGAAACTATTGTAGTACCATAATCCTACATTAAATGCCTATATTTATAATAGAGTATAGGCAGAGGGAGTATCAATTACTTAATAATGCAATTTTCACCACGTTAAAAATATTTATTGTTAAAGGGATGGTCCCTATGTCAGTCCATAGCCTAAATGACAAGACATAAACGTCTAGGTACTTTATTCCCGGATAGAGAAGCAGTTGTTACAGTCTTTGATGTTCTATACCTAAATACTAGTAGGTATTAACAACTCTTTATAAATATTTTTGCAATACGTACCACGCGCCACGTAATTTTCCTATTGTGCCAGTTCTACCGTGGGAATCATGCGTACCTAAGTACTTAAACCACCATAATGTTATGTCTTATGTGTTTGTGCGTCTCTGCCGCTCCCTGCATATTAAACAAGATGCTTACTGCATTTGCTACCTAGACTATGAGAAATAAGACAAGGAAAATAAATTATGGGCAATTTATTGCGACAAGTTCTAATTTTAAATGTAGATGTAGGATAGGTCAAAGATGAACAGGAATGCGGTATGAGACTCTTGATGATATCTATTAGATTAATCTCCATAGGCTATTATTTATTACAGGAAAAAAACAAGTTTAGTGTTTATTTTTTTAATAGTTGTAAACAAATACTTAATAAATTTTCTCTAGTATACCTCTAGATAAAGTAGCAGATAATAGTTTCTGATATGTATATAATTATATTTCTTGCAAATAATATCTCTAATGTATCACATCTTATGTTTTTTGTGACTGTGTAATTTGGTAGTTATCTAAACTTATTTGTTTAGAATTATTTAACAATAGGACTTTAAAAAAATGCATAAAATATGAAAATGAAAAATAATCAAATTTCCGCTATATTATGCGCACGAGTGCATTTGAATCACTTGTTGTTACAGAGGTAATCTTTGAAGGTTAACTGTGAGTCTGTGACTAAGATGCAGCCATTATTTTGTACACTGAAAATATTAGTCCATTTAGTCTATAAATAGGGTAGACCTACGATACAAAACTTTCGACAAAAATGGGGGCTTGACTATTTTGTACGAAAAATTAGATGACGCCAGTAGTTGAGATAATTTTAGTTCCGTTTCAAAAGTTTTGTGTTACGGGTACCTAATTGGACAAATGCTTTAAAGAATACCCTAACTGAGGCATAACATGTTACGCACGGGGTTAGTGTTACACTACTTTATAGCTCTAGTCTGCTAAACGAACCCATTTAAGGGGCGAAAAACTTCGCGAAAAAAATAGACCATCTCCCATCAGTTTCCAGAGCCAAGCAGCTTGTTGTATTCCGTTCTAAAGAAAAAGAAATATAAAAAAAGAAATCTAATAAAAACTTAGATTTGACTGCAGTTACAACTTAGTAGAGCCAAAATATCTAGCAACACTATAAATGAAGACACTAGAGTAATCTTATTATCACTCGATTAAACGACTAGATTATCGTAACGTGTCGAATTGAAACTCTATTAACATCAGTGATTATGGATGAATTAGCATGTACCGATTAACAGCATCACTACTGCACTGCCATTATGCGAGACTAATCTGTTAACTGTAAAGAGTTTTTTAAACATTAATGGACGTACAAGTAAAGTATTTAAGTACATCTATTTATTTGTGCAAAATGTTTTTCTCTCACATTCTCTCACTTTAATAGATACATTATGAACACAATATTAGATGTATAAACTGACTATCGTACCTATATAGATCTAATCTATCCAAAGATATAATCCAAGGAGGTTGATATAATCATTATGTTTATATTATGGTTAAATTATAAGTTTGATATATTTATGCCGTAAAATAGAGAGATTATTTTGATACAATTATTTTACAATTTATGGGACAAAATGTAGAGGATAATTGAAATTAATTTAATATGATTCAAACATTTTCCCGACCTAGACTGGAGTCAAAAGCAAACCCATTTCTACTAAAAAAGTTAATAGATAGATAACCTATTATTTAAATTTGGTCTACATTCTTGAGTCTTTGTTATAGCTGTTAAGAATCGTAACTACTATAAGTACTTAGAATAATTCTTCAAGACTGCAATACAGCCCATCGATCACAAAAGTAAACTAAGAATTAGCAAAGCACAGAGTTCGCTTGCCTCTACAGCCTTGACCTGCCAGCCCTAAGGTCTAATTGTGGCTCTAATTATGCGCCAAGTTTAAACGAATGTCGGCCAATACGTACCTACTCCTCTTTCACACTATTTTTTTACAACTGGGTAAACACTCTTATGTACTTTGCGTAGCTTTCAAGCTGTATAGAGTTATAGAATGCAATATACTTACAAAAATATGGGATATAAAAAATCAATCAGTAACCATACCAAATTATCATATTGTTCAGACTTTTGTTTAAGGATGTAAAAGAAAAATAAATATTCGAAAAAAAAAAAAGTTTTAGTTCTGTTTCGTTGTCAGACCATCCGTTTTCAGGTTTGCGCACTCTGTAACCAAAATAAACTTTTCAAAATTTCTATTAAACAAAGACTTTGTGATAAACAAATACTTGCACAGCATCTCATTCGGATCTCAGTCTTTGTGTCCAATCGATGAACATCCACTACGTAGTTTTGACCATTACTCCGTCCACAAGATCAATCACACAACACCTAGCCTTGTCACACGAACAAATGGACCGGAAAACACGGCCACATAGAAAAAAAGGCCGACAAAAACATCACTTTTCGGACCTCTAAGACGGAGCGCTCCACACTAATCTGTCAAATTTATTGTGCGTTTTTTGTTGGATGATAAATGCCATAAGGCTTCTTAGTCATATTGTTTACTTGGTCGTGTAGAGAGCAAGTACCTGCTTGCTTTTGGTGACCACAAGTTTTCGGGCATTCAGTCTACCTAATTACCGTATAATAAAACTAGAATTAAGATTTCGATGCACCAGACAGTGTAAGTTAAATTAAAATAATATTAAGTACAGAAACTAAATATTATTGTGATCAGGATTCGAACTTGTAACCATCGCTATCGAAGCTATACTCATCTGACAGCAGACCCACCATTAACCTTCTTGTTCCATATTACTATTACATTTTGATGGTTTATAAAAACTACTTATGACGTTGATGTCTTTTGTACTGAGACTCTTTACTTGCCTAGTATTTTATTTTCACTATGTTTGTAATCCAGGGTCATGTCCTCGAAAGTCTACTTGGCTCCTTGTGATTTTTTTCTAACCACGAAAACGAAAAACCCAGTACTAACCAGTACAGAAAGGTCGTCAACACAAGTAAAAGATATGTTACATGCTTTACCATGTCATTACCGAGGTGTCATTATTGTCATCATAATTACCATGTTCCAAGATTTTGTACGTAGCAGAAATACCTCCTGGTCTTTTAACAAATTGCTTGCCGTGATTACCTTTTTTTTCAGTAGTTCTTGTAAAGGAAAGCTATTTTACGTTTATTTTTAAATCTGTTTTGTTTTTTTATAGTTGGTCACTTTTGTCTATGGATACAAATAAATATCTAACCAACGTGTAGCCTATCCCGTATTTTACAATTATATTGTTTTAACCCCATTTTTTTTAAATCTTGGGATAGTAATAGTAAAATAAAACAAATTAATTAATTTAGCTAAAAAATTTAATACTTACGTCGCAAATTAGTTAACAATTTTTTAAATGCCGAAGTTTTTCAACCTTCGTCTGAACTCCGAATTTTCCATTTCTCTCTTTTGCAGCGGAGAGCAGAATTCTGAAAAAGGAAAAGTTACTCAGTTTAATATTATACTGAATAAATGTGCAATAAAAAAGTGAATAAATAGGTTCTTACCAACGTTGCTCGATTCCCATCCAATGTGTTCTCCAGTGCGTTCGTTTTCTGCCTTCAACCAATCATACAGAGGCTTGAAATACTCGAGTACTCCGCTGGCATCCATGTAACGCTGACCGGTAAGGACTTCCATCGCATCCGGCCATGGTCGGGAAGAACCCATTTTCAGCATTTTACTGGAAATAAAAAAAATAATCCTTACTTAATTAACCGCGCACTACTTAATCTAAGATTTCTGTTACTACGAGTACTAAGCATCCCATGGCTAAGATGACACATTATTTATATTGAGTTGTTTAAGCCCATAGATTACACTTTGTCATATTCTACATAATCCAAGGTCGCAACCAACCTAGAAGACAACTAATGTGACCTTTACCTTAACAAAGTTATGCTATGCCTAGGTATCTTAGAAAGAGGTCAATGCAACTCTTTGACATTACACGACAAGTGCATCTCTAACAAGGCGTTTCCTCTATTTACGTCAACAAAATAACTTTACCGTAGTAACGAAATCAGGTCAAAATTTAATTACCACATTATTATAGCATTGCACTATATTGCATTCCTTGTGTATGCACTTATCACGAATACAAATGCCAATATAAAAACTAAAGTTACATCAGCGGTTAGAGCAGCGGCACGGTTCGCCGAAGATCGTGGGTTCGAATCCCTTCTGTGCAAAATGTCTATTTAGAATTTTAAAAATCATGTCGCTTTCTTAATTTTATACTTACCCTAGACGTTCTCCAGCAGCTTTGTTCTGGTAAATGTCACAGTTTGACAGAAGTGTAGTCTCATTTCCCGGGGTATATTCGTCAGCTACCTCGCAGAGAGAGCGATGGAATTGGAACTGGATGATATACGAGATGTAATACCTGAAAATGGAGATAAGATATTGATATTAAAAAAAATCGCACTTCAAAATATCTCATTCAATCGCAATGCTCCATTATTCCCATAGCAGGTCTTGTCAAAGTGCCTATTTCCTATCCTTTATTTTACACCCTAACATACTAACCTCATATATTCAACGTTAGCAGAAATATGATATTTGGCAGCAGGATCAAAGTCCTGTTCTGATCTTGGAACCGGTGGCTGGATGCCCTGCAGAGACTCCCTCAACTGCCAGTAATGACAGTTGTAGTCATTAGGTGTAGTAGTTCCACGGAAGACGCTGTAGCGGTACAGGTCCAGAAGATATCCGTATGGAAGGAAAGCTATCTTGTCCAGAGCCTGGAATTTGAAAGAAAGTTTTTACCGAGGTATGATATGAATATGAAATAATTTTCTATAATTTATCTTTATTTTTAAACTTTGTACCATTTTAAACAATTGATTGATATTTGATTCAAGATCTTCTGGTCCTTCTTCCAAAAGCCCCATCACTCTCAAATGCTTTGGAGTAGAAACTGATAGAGCGATAACATCTCCAACAGCTTCATGAAAACCAGGGTTGGCTCCTCTTCTATATATGACGGGCATATCTTTGTACTGCATGTAATATTGAATGTGACCCATTTCATGATGAGTGGTTTTGAAAAAAGCATTCGTGATACTGGTGCACTGTCTGATTCTAAAGTCTTCTCCATCATAGAAGTCCCAAGCCGATGCGTGGCAAACCATATCTCTTCCATCAGTAGGTTTCTCAATTATAGAGTTTTGCCAGAAGAGGTCTGGCACTCCTATTAGACCCAAGGACGTGAAGAACTCATCAGCTTTTTCAAAGATCTTTAATGCTGTATAGTTCTGCAAATGTAAATGATACGTAAAAAGATCTGGTATACTTACTAAAAACATTACATATGGTTTACTAAATCAACCAATTATACCTGCTCAATGAGTGCGTTAGTGACATCAACATCTGGTTTATCGGGGTAGGGTCTACCAATCTTTTCTAAGTTATTCCACGTCTGGGCCCAAATATTACCTAGAAACAAAATAAAAGATTATTTTCAGTCAGAATATTTAGATCTTATTGTTTTCTCTATTGCAATTTATTTTAATGATTAGATTACCCATCAAATGAGCTGGAATAGGACCCTTGGCCGATACAACTTCTTCTCCATATTTCTCCCTCAAACGTCGCCTCATGTATGCATGCATTTGCTCATAAAGAGGTTTGATGTCATTCCACAATTTAGCAAACTGCTCTTCACTATCTGTTGCTTCGTACTCACTCAACCACCACTCAGCTGCTGTCTCAAAACCTAAAATAATGAAAATAGTAATCGTAGTATACTATTAGTAACTAGGTTTTTATCAGCATTATTATAATATTTTTTGTAAATTCTATACCTGTCTGTCTTACCATTTAATCTAGCAGCTTCGTTAGTCATCGCCACGTACTCCATAAAGTCATGCTTTGAGGGTGCCCCTGCAGCTTTACGCCATTCCACCCAGGCATGCTTTAACTCTTCGGGGTCATCACTTTTAGCAAAAATGTCTGTTACTTCTGCAAAAAAGTTAAACAGTTTCATGAAATTTAATATTTATACCTTTTGAGCGAGTTAGATTTTTAGTTTTAACAGTTAACTTAACTTCAACATTATCTTCAGTTATTTTATCAGCTATCGCAAGTTTATTATTTTTATGTTTCTTACCGGGCTCAACATGCAGGTCACATTTATTTCTATCTTTGTAATCGCAAATTGTTGCTTTGGCGTAAGTTGATTGCATGTTAGTAGTGGCTTGGATCAACCGCTGGTTTAAATCTTCAGGCAAAGCTGAGGATCCAAGAATAGCATATTTTCGGAACATTCTTTTCAAATCTTCATCTTCAAACTCATGCCAGAGGTAGGTCATAGTCTCTTTCCAGTATTCTTTTTCCTCTTCAGCTGTTTCAAGAGAGACTTGTAACTGAAAACCACATTATTCTGTATTGTAAAATGTAGTTTTTTTAAAAAAAAAAATTTGTTGCTAGAAACCAAACAGAAATCTTCTCGTATTTTTAAATATTAAAATCTTTTATCCCATTTCTCTTACCTTGACAGCCTCATTGTGCTGCGTAATGTTTGTTTCATAATTCCAACTGGCTTCTATCTGCCTATTCAGTATCTTGGAAGTCAGGTCGTCCAAGTTCCTCATGTACTCGCGACCTGACGCCTCTTCTGCCGCTCTTTCCTCTGCCCATCCTCTTGCTGCGACTACGAAAACGGAAGCTATAGCTCCAACTAGGGCCAGTTCACCGGCGATCTTCAAGACCATCTAATAGAGTAGGTAATGTAATAAAAAAATTTCATGTATTATAAAATTTCTTGTATCCTATTTTTTAGATAGAAAGACAGGTTAGATACAGGTCTATATAGATTATAATTTTGGTTAATGACTAAAACCTACCTAATCTAGTACTTACAAAAATGGCCTTTTTAGCCGTATCACTGAAATACCCACAAGGCATTTTCTATGTCTCCTACAAAAAAACACTTCAACTCTCTGAAATCTTGTCACAAACTGAACACTGTTTCTATAGAGTATGTAGATTCATTTATTATGCAAATGAATTTAGGGTATTGGACTGTCCATCATACTTCAGAATGTTTGAAATCTTTGTCCATGCAAAAATATCCGAAGCTAATAAGTGGAAGGACATTGTTGTTTTGTTAGGACGAGACTCACAACTCAAGATCATTGATGTTTTAATGCATCTAGTTTTCATGAAAAGTGGTCACAGTAAACCAATTTATATATTTTCAGTGTACCTACGTGTAGCTGCCTGCTACGCAGAGGGTCCCGATTCCCGGCCAGGCAGATATTTGAATGATGAATTTAAATATCTGTTTCTGGGTCTGGGTGTTCTTTGTGGTTGTTTTTGTGTATGTCCACGGCTCCCCAATACAGGAAATCTATGAGTGTGATCCAGTTTTTTTAATTTATTTTCTTTTAGCACTATCTTTTTGTCGAATTTCTTTTAAACATATTTCGTCCAAGACGGTCGCCTTTATTGAATAATATTTAGGTAGTTCCCATTTAAGCTATGGTGGGCCCCGCGAGGATCCTCCTGACTTCCAAAAACCCACACCTCACACTTGATTCTGACGCTAAATCGTTTGCTGTGTCCCATTGGTGTGTTGAAAATTGAGAAAACAACTGCCTTAATGGCTTATTCCAACGTTATTCTACCCATGGACACCACTGCTCTAGACCAGACTCAAGAGAAAACCCGAAACACAGTTATTAAAATAAAGAAAAGTTAAGAAACAACAATAAAAAATTAACTTACGATTAATCCGGCTGTCACCTCCTTCAAGCGGTGAACTACTTCAGACTCTGATATTATATCATTGAGAATCTGCAGAATATGACATGATAAATAACCACTTGAAAAACGAAAAGATACTTAAACTGATAAACGTTTTACTCATTCCATCGTGGATACCACTTATCTACGTGTGTAGATAAGTGGTATCACACACTAATACCTACCTACTTCATAGAGAAAAACTTCAGATGGTATCGTCTACATTCACTTGAAGAGACACTACTTTTTACCGTGGGAAAATCTATACTTACATGATTCACAGAGAAACCACCACGGTCCAAAAAAAGAGTTATTTTATCACTAACTAGGTTGGTTATAATAATACCTACGATTGTTTTCTATTTATGCAATTTTGCAGAGGTTTGTGCGTATCTTTAGAAAATACCAAACTGACTAAAAATGGTTTAGTGTATCGCGTTATGATGCGATTTCACGCAAAGGGTCAATGGAAGCTGATAAGCTGGCCAAAAACACTTATTCAACAAAATATTAACGTAATTATATAGAAATAGAAGACAGAATCAGTTCACTCTAAGTTTTGGTAGTTAAAAGACATCAAAAGGCCATTATTAGCAAGTGAAACTGCGAGGTGAGAAGCTATTAGAAAATAAAATCAGCTGATTGTTCTTAAAAAAAAGGTTTATTTACGAATACTGACACTCGACGGCTACTTTAAATTAGACTAAGTTAGACAGTAAGTACATGTGCGGGTCACGTCTCCTTCTGTGGCTCTGGCTCTGACTTCGCTTGCTCAGCTGCTATCTGCTCCGCGGTGCAGTATTCTAGAAAGAGAAGAAAAATTTATTAGGCACTTGCAAAATATCAAATCACACCTAAATCCCTTACGGGAAAGGCAGAGTGTTTATAGTGAGGCTTTATAAAGCCGTTTACTTTCTGTTAATGATGTTTACAGTAAGCCTAGTAGCATGGTTTATTCTTGTGTTCCTAGGAGACATCGGTTAGGTTGAATTGGTAAAGTATGCTATGGATATAAAACTACTATCTTTTATTATAGACTGAACACTCCAGGTACTGCAAAAGTCAGTAAGAGACTCGTGGGTTGGATGTATTAATAATAAAGTGGAAATGAATGAGCAAGAAGGCAACAGTTTTCTGAGGTGGGTGGATTTAAATGAAATATTTAGAAATTCGCCAATTTTGTGCCTATTTATGACGCAAAGCTTGAAACCAAAAATCTTGTTAATTTCTCATGGATTTATCATCTAGATACTTACGGACTTTACTAGGTTCCCATCCGATGTATTCTCCAGTTCGCTGGTTTTCTTGCTTCAACCACTCATGAAGAGGCTTGAAGTACTCCAGAAGACCATCAGCTTTCATTTCTCTTTGACCCGTGAGCGCTTCCATCGCATCCGGCCAGGGTTTCGATGATCCCATCTTGAGCATGTTTCTGTAAATATAATCAAGAACATTAATAAGATATTATATTTACTAAGAAATTTCCCACTTATCCTGTTGTCTACTTTTAGCAAATGTGGTGCATTGTTGTAACGTATAATATAATAGCATGAACTATATACAGAACAGAAGATGGGTCGGAAAAATCCTATACTATAATAGTTCAACTGAAAATCAGATCGAAGGTGAAAAAATTTATATGACTTGGTGAGAATACAAATCCGATGGTTCCTGAAATTGAAATAACTGGGATGTTATGATTGATACGAGCATGGATCATTGATACATTGTCTGTTAACCACATAACCTCATCGAAAGCTTATTTTTTTTAGTGCTACTCATTTCTCCAATTCGTATTTGGAGGAACTAAATAGTAAGTACTTACGCCAAAGCGTTTCCAGCATCGACGCTCTGGTAAATATCACAGTCGACCAGCTTCTTGGTGAGGTCTTCAGGAGTATATTCGCCGGCCAGCTGGCAGAGGGCACGGTGGAATTGGAACTGGACGATGAAAGATACGTAGTACCTGGAATATCAAAAGTAAAGAATTCATTTAAGGATGGCTTTTACTAAGGACTATCCTACTTGTTTGCATTGGACTATCCTCTCCTTCCTGAAAACTTGTGAACTGTGAAGTAGGGGCTACTTGAAATTTTCCTTACTGCTTTTGCTACGTTCAGAACAAAGTCTACTCACCTGACGTATTCTACGGCAGCAGAAACGTGGTACCTACTTAGCAGCGGCATCGAATTTCTCCTCAGTCCTGTTCACTGGAAGCTCCAAGCCTCAAAAAGATTCTCTTGAGTCTTTTTAATGATAAATGCAGTCTGTTCCTTACCTAGCGTATTCTACGTCAGCAGAGACGTGGTACTTAGCAGCAGCATCGAAGTCTTCCTCAGTTCTGTTCACTGGGGGCTCCAAGCCTTGAAGAGATTCCCTCAGTTTCCAGTAATGGCAGTTATAGTCTTCAGGTGTAGTGGTTCCACGGAAAACTCCGTAGCGGAACAAGTCCAACGTGTATGCAAATGGAAGGAAGACGATTTTGTCTATGCCCTAGTATGAAAGAAATAATATTTTGTGAATATTTTTTTTCTTCTATTGCTTCAGCTCATATTATCTTGCTGTCATGAATTTGATATATTTAAACAGAGATTTATGTAGTGCTAGAAAATGCTCACCATTTTGTATAATTGATTGATTTCAGTCTGTTCATCTTCAGCATCGCCAGTAACAAGACCAACGCGTCTTAAATGTTTTGGAGATGACACAGACAGAGCAATTGTGTCTCCAACAGCTTCATGGAATCCTGGTACATGCAGATTATGATTAACATTTGGTCAATAGGTAATACCTCTTTGTTAGTAATAGAAGACATCCCAATAATAGATATAATCTCCAACGCAAATGAGTAAAAGATCTAGACTACTTCAACTCCAAGTAAACCTACAGTTTTTTTGCGAAGTTTATAAATAAATTCAACTGAAGCAAAACTGAGAGCGAGACCGCTGAAGGTTCCCATTACGACATTTGTATAAACAAAACACATATACCTACTTATATCAAAATGCAAATATTTCAAAGGTTAAAAGTAGTCATTTAATTTAGAGGTTAAGTTCAAGCTAGTGCAGTCTAAACCCACTATTTTAAAGATGTTAGTAATAAAAATAACTAAACAACTACATAAGAACAATATTAGGTAGTCTAGCCAATTTGTGAAAAATGCCCACTAGGTCTAAATATTTTAGAGATAGGTGTTTTTGAGAAAAATAATTTGTTTGTCTTTTTCAAAACTAAATACACATTTATAACCCTTTGAGAATCACCTGGATTGGCACCCTCACGAAAGACTACGGGCTGACTTCTATATTGCAAATAATATTGCACATGTCCCATTTCATGATGCACAGTCCGCAAATGTTCTTTGTTGACCGAAGTACACATTTTGATCCTTAAAAAAATGTAGAATTTTGAAATAAATAATGAAAATAATGTAACAAATTACCTGGATTTGCTCCGTCGCGGAAAATTACAGGCTGATCACGATACTGAAGGAAATACTGGATGTGGCCCATTTCATGATGAGTAGTTTGGAAATACTCATAATCAATTGTTGTACATTGTTTGATCCTTCAAATTAAAGCCAGACATGTAACAAGAAAAATTTGGAATAAACTTAGCACTGTAACAATATTTCTGCCACCATATGGATGGATGGGATAGGAGGATAGTCAAGTCACCAAGAATTCTGCTACGATGATAGTGCAGTAAATCAGATGACAATTCATACCAGTAGACACTGATGTGACTTGAAAATATTTAATAAACGTTTTTCCCACATGTTTTTCCAATACTATCTCTCTCAGAGGCCTTTACCCTGCAGTGGGACACCACAGGCTCATAAATAAATAAAAATAAAATCTCTCTCATTAAATCATCACATTAAATACGACTTGGAAATCTATAAGAAATTCTATATTTGTTACCAATCTAGTTGTAACTTTAGCTTTCTTTTTACCTGAAATCTTCTCCATCATAGAAATCCCAAGCAGACGCATGGCAAACAATTTCTCTATCCGTTGGCTTCTCAATGATGGAGTTCTTCCAGAACTTCTCAGGCATTGCTGTGAGGTTCAAAGATCTAAAGAAGTCATCAGACATCTGGAACATCTTCAGAGCCGTGTAGTTTTCGGCTCGCATCGTCTGAGTTACATCAATCTCTTTCTTGTCTGGGTATGGGCGCGTGAAGGATTCAATATTGTTCCAAGTTTGGGCCCACATATTTCCTGGAATGAGGTGAATAAGAACATAATATTATAATTTTGTTTAGATAAGAATTCTCTTAATTTTACATGCCATTAAAACCAAAGTCTTTGGTACTTGTGTGCAGTCGATGAACCCTTTGGAGGTCTTCTTCGCAAGTACCACAAGTAAGCATTAAACTATTGACCTTACTTACCTAAAAGATGAGCAGGAATAGGACCTCTGGCGGAGACTACTTCGTCGCCATATTTGTCACGCAGGCGTTTCCTCACGTATGCGTGCAGCTGCTCGTATAAAGGCTTCACATCTTTCCATAGCTTCTCCAATTGCTCTTCGAAGTTTGATACCTCGTATTCTGACTGCCACCAATCCGCTACGTTTTTGAAATCTAGAAAAACATAGATGTTCATAATACATTTAACGTAATAACCGAAGACGTAGAGAATGGGGGATTGGAAAGAACTTTTTATTAGCTCTCATGTCATATCGCTACTAATGAAAACACATACTATAAACTTTCCAATAGTATTTAAGGTATAAGCAAACAATCGCAAGTCAAGTCATAAATTTGTTTTACCTAATCATGGTTTGCCATGGCATAGGCATAATGATTTGTTTTTGCATAAACTAAATCAGTCGTCTAGTCACGCTGATTTTAGTCTAGACAGCTGAATACTATTTCCATGCTTACAATTAAGTTTGGCCGCTTCGTTGTCCAACTGCGTGAAGTTCTCCCTGGCGCGAGCACCAGCTGCCTTGTGCCACTCGATTCACACGTGCTTCAGCTACTCAGGGTCCTGGCTCTTGGAGAATATTTCTGTTATTTCTGGAATTCAATCAGTATGCTTACCATTCAGTTTGGCCGCTTCATTGTCCAACTGCACATACTGCGTGAAGTTCTCCCTGGCGCGAGCACCAGCTGCCTTGTGCCACTCGATCCACACGTGCTTCAGCTCCTCAGGGTCCTGGCTCTTGGCGAATATCTCCGTTATTTCTGGAATTCATCATTAACTAAATTAATAATAAATTAATTTACCAGAAGAACTTGTTTGTGATCGTTGTTCAGTTTCGTAGACCGCCTTTAAATTTTCAGGACAACATCCCTTTTGTTTAGATGATGGTAAACTGAACTTAGCGTAGGTACCTACTTCTTAATTGTTTATGCTTTGCCGCTCAACAATTGATAAGATAAGAACTTCACCTACCTGGCTCCAAAGAAAGATCACATTTCGTCTTATTGTGGTAGTCGCAGATCTTCGACGTGGCGTAGTTCGATTCCATGTCTGACACCGATTTCATCAACAGCTTGTACTTGTCATCGGGCAGTGCTGACACTCCCAGTTGCGAGTATTTCTTGAACATCCTCCTCAAGGAGACGTCCTGGTACTCCTGCCATTTGTACATCTTCGTCTCCTCCCATGCTTTCTTCTCTAGTTTCGACAGCTCCAGTTGAATTTGAAGCTGGAATTTTTAAAAAAGCTGTTTTTTATTTCTTATCAAAAACAAAGAAATTGTATATATACGTAATTGTAACTATTACTATAGATTTACTAGATTGTTTTTTTTTTAATTTTACGTATTTCCATTGCAGTACTAATTGTATAATTCTCCGTTGATTGAATGTGTAATAATTTCTTTTCTTTTATGTCCACGTTTATAACGGGTATACAAACCATAAATCGTGCTATTTGATTTACTACAGCTGCTTTTCCTTGCTGCGTTACGAAATCAAAGTTTGACTGATTATTTTTTTCTTGATAGCGTTTTTACAATTGCAGTTAACAAGTTAAGTACTTATATTTGGTTCACTATAGATTACATCTACCCTTTATTTAATATTTACAATTTTATTCTTTTTAGAAACTTATAATTACTAAATGAGAATTATCTGTTCTTATGAATATAAAATATCTAATATTTACTATCACATATTTTTAACAACCGCAAACCAAATCATGTTCTCTCACCTTCATTTCCTCATTTTCCTTAGTGATATTAGAGGTGTAGGCCCACTCAGCCAAGCTGGCCTTGTTCTTCCTGAGTCCAGCTGCTTTGTCCAGCTCTAAGATGTAGTGTTTCCCCTCCTGCTCCAGCGCCTCCAGGTCAGGATCCCGACCCTGGGTCGCCACCACAAACACGGCGACGATTGCCGCTATCAGCACGGCACCGCCACCGATTTTTAACATCGTCTGCAAATTAAAAAAAAAACTTATAAACATTATTTACTAGTACGGTTTTTATAGGGTTGTTATAAATAATACCTACTCTTTCTCTTATATAAGTCCTGGCTTTGAGCTTTGGCTTTGCCGTCGACTAGCAAAAAAAAGAAAAAGAACAGTCAAATAGAAGATAACCACTTGGCTATTTGCAGGATCCTGGGTGAGTTTACTAACGATGTCGACTTGGTTGAGGTCAGAGAAGCAACGAGTTGTAAAAATTTGGGACAGCGTTATGGCATTGATTTGAGTCTGCGCTAAGACAGATTTTATTTTGGTCCAAGACAATAAATTCATTAAAAAAATTGTAACAGCAGGTTAGTAGTACTACAACAAAAATACTAGTTTTACCTACCTGTGTGTAAAGAAAACAGGTATAAGTTTTCAGTAAGCTCTTTGCAACAGTCAAATATTATATTCAGTGTACAATTTCTCTGAAATCTTTCTTGGTATAAAAAACTTTAGTATAAAATGCGTTGCTTATTTTATCAACTAGCCAAGTCAAAATAGAATGCCAAAATTGACAGACACCTAAACAAAGAGAAAATATGAATAAGTAACTGATAAAGAGTTGGAGCATTTTTTGGCCAATTCCAATGTTTGCGTTTTGTTCTGGAAATAGAAACATTAAAATTTTATTTTTATTTTATTCATTCGGCCAGTCAACACAGTAGGTACATTTTGATCAGACAAAAAATTTAAAATTGTGAAACGTGAATGAATCTGCCTGTACCACGTACATCTTGATGTCTCTCTCTTGCACTACGATAAAATTAGATAAAAGATGCGAATAGTAAATACAAGGAAAATTCTTTACTCTCATCTATATGCAGAAGCTGATAGCCTCTGGGCATCAGGACAACCTGTGCTCTTAACTACTTATATCAGTAGGTAATCTTTAATGTAAGGTTGAACTTAAAATATGGATACTAACTTTAGCACTTTAGATACTTTCGCAAAATAACTCAAAATGTTACAGGCACTGGTTAAAATGTTTTCTCCTTTATTCAGTTAGAGGAATGAAAGCTCATGATATTGTACTACATACGAACCGACACACTTCATCATAATTTTTTTAGGCAACATCCCATTCGCAGACGTGGCGCGACGAGCCATTTCGATCTCAGATCCGTCTCTTGCAGTGCTTAGACGAAGCTAAGAAATTATTTTTCAGTTTGGATAGCTGCTATTTACGACACTAGTGTAAAATATAGCCCCCATATATCCCCTAAACGTCTGCGCCATACAAACGCGGCGGAGCGCGACGATGCGCGACGACCGACCGACTCATGCGCACAAGGACGAACCCATCTCGATCTCAGATCCGTTTCTTGTAGCGTTTAGATGAGGAGGCTAAGAAATTAGCTTAAATTTTGTCGAGCGAGAAGACTTTTTCTGTGATGTTGCTTGGTTTCTTATGTGGAAAAGTTTTTAGTTCTAGTACTTATAATTATAAGTAATCCGGATCACCATCTAAAAATTAAAATCAAGAAAACAAGAGATGCATTTTCACCCCGAGAAATTATTTCCATTGATCTGACCACTCAATCTGAAAACGAATACAAACCTATTCAGTTACTTTAAAAAAATACATGTAAGAGATAATGTTTACTTATAAGGTGATAGAGAGTAGAATACATGGCAGATAATTTTAAGTTGCAAGCATCGATAAAAAATGCATACTATGACATCACCAACAAATAAAAAACTGCGAGATACAGGATCAAGGTGCCCAAGAACCCGTAATACGGAGTCGATGTCCTGTGAAAGGGCAAGAGCCTGTATAATTAGGGTTCCTTGCTAAGGAGGGCAAATTTAAATTTTATACCTGCCGAAGACCCGCTGGAAAAAACAAACAGCAGCGGCACCTAAAGGTAGTAGACCATAGGCACCCTATGTGTGCTTAATCTGGGACCTAAGTTTTTTTAGTTTAATATGGCAAATAAAACAAATAGGTTTGAAGGTTATTATTAGAGAACCTTACATGCGAAAAAAAATCATGCACTTGTAAGAAGTTTTGGTTTTGATCGATTTATCAAATTTAAAATTATCTACTCATCTTTTTATTTTGGAGATTTATTATGGTTAGCTTCACCACCCAAGACGCTAAACTTTAATAGCCTTTTTGCTCAATATATATACCTAAGTTCGAACTGAATAACAAAACTTTGCAATTTTCAGTGTAAAATATACGTGTATACGTAACCGCATATCAAAATAAGTTGCCGAAATATGTAAATTGATACAGCACAGTCTGACAACAACAACAGATAAAACTGTATGCCAGATGCTGTTTTGTATGGGTATGGTGAACGGCATTTTGAGCAATAAACGTATTGAAATGTAAAACCGCAAGCACTCACGATTTGCGAAACTGCGGTCGCTATGTGGACATAGTGGACACCTCAAAACATATAAATTGAAAATTTATGAAGTTCTGCAGATAATTTCAATGAGATGCATATTTAATTTCAATCTAAACTAGGACTAACGTGACAATTTTTCTTAATCTGAAGGCTGTGTTCAGATGTACGCGGGCTGAACGCGTGTCACATACATTTTGCCCAACAACACGCGTTCAACCCGCGTACCATCTGAACACAGTCTATTATGTCTTCTTCTATGTATCTACCTACAGCTTGGCTAAAAAATCGAACTTTTTTTTAATAATAGATTAAATACGCCTCAACTTATAAAAAAGAAAAGTAACTAAATTGCACTTTCCAATTACGATATGTAAAATTTGGACTTTTAATTACATACAAATAGAAACTGTCTGTTATGTAGTACCGAAGTGATGAAATTGAAAAGAATGTTATGATAAGTAAACTACAATACATTTTGTACTTAGTACGTAGGTACTAGGGTATGCTTCAAGAATCGCATGAATCATATCAACACACTTGTTTGGCGAATGACACATTTCTACTCAACAAATTTGCGCGTGTATAAACTTCACAACACTGACCCGGCCCGGAAATTGAACCTTGACATTATTGGAAACATTGCAATCATCCAAGACGAAAGAATTTTATTTACATCAACTTTTTCGTTTTTGGGAATTATTAATTATTATTAAATGTTATTATTATATAAACTTAAATATTAATTTAAGGAGAAAAATATATTGATGACGGTACGATGTCATTTTAAACGTATAGGTATTCAAGTGTTATGTTTAATTCATGAGGACTCCAAATAAAGAGAAATTAAAACCTGTTAATAGAAGCAGACAGTTATAGAAAACGTAAATAACGTTATAACAACACCAGATAGAACCGTTAAGTATAGCGCAACTTATGTAAGTAGCTTATCACCGTAACAAAAAAAATAAAGCACGTACCTGGCCGGTCACAAAAAGGTTTAAAATAAATAAAACTGATTCTAAGAAGTTTTGTTTTTCGAATAAATTCCGATTGGCGAATTTGAAATTGGAACAAGCATTCGCCGCCGACTTGCGCCGGCCGATGACTGAGTGCGGTGCGGTTGCCGTGCTGCGCCGGCGCACACGCGCTCATCGATATCGATAGATTTATACAGGATGTAACATTTTCAATAATCTCAATTTTTATTTAGCTGGAGGACATTCTGACTGATCACTAGAAAAGCAATTAGAAAAAATCCACGGTGCATAACTAAAGAATTAAAAGGTAGGTTGCTAAAAAAAATGAGCGTGCGTTCAGCACGTTCATTTTTTGCACACGTCTCAGAAGTGAAACTTCTTTGGCATTTATAACATTTTTGAACTTTTGACATTTTTGACTTGAGTGAAACGGGACAAACGGGACAATCCAAAATCGTCCCCGCCTGCACTTCAAAAATAAGAATCGAAGCCAATGGTGGACTTGACGAATTTGAAATAGAATGAGCGTTGCAAAATCGCTTGATCAATCAGAACCAAATGATAATTAAATAACTAAGATTTAAATAAAATCTTTTCACACCCCAGTGATTTTATATGTTAAAAAGATATTTTTTTTATATAGTAAATTCTATATCATAGAACCATTTTTGTTTTAAGCTGAACATATTTTTCGGGACAGTAAAGAAGGGCCACCCTATACGAGGTGTAAGGGACAGCGTCCCGCAAACTTGTAGGGGTTGCTCAGACAACCAAACTGAACAACTATCACCGGGAATTTTTTCAGGAAATGAAGAAAAAAAATTTGCTTTTTCATACAAAGTGACCGCCTCGATCAGACAATTTGTATTAAAAAATGTAAATTTTTTTTTCATTTCCTGAAAAAAAATCCTGGTGATAGTTGTTCAGTTTCGTTGACTGAGCAACCACTATAAGTTTGCGGGACGCTGTCCCTTGCACCCGGTATAGTTATTCTGTATCGATACGATAGAGATAGTGATTCCCCGCCAATTGCAGATGCGTGATTAGTTTTTTTTATTCGAGCTTTTAATTACCGTTAAGCGACGCAATAATTATTATTATGAATGAATTTGATCTCCGGTAGATAACCTTGTCTATTCGATACGGTGACCTCAGTCAATTTTTTTTGTCTGTGTTTGTTTCTGCTTTATATTTTACTAGCTTTCCGCCCGTGGTTTCACCCGCGTAACATGAGTTTTCCCGTAAAAATGAAGATTTTCCCCCAGTGTAAACTAGCTCAAGTTATGTCTTAACCTATAAGTAGGTAAGTGTGCAAAGTTTTTATCCTGATCCTCCCAGTAGTTAAAGCGTGATTGAGTAACACACATCTAAACCTTCGCATTTATAATATTAGTAGGATGGAAGCCCGGATGATGTAGTGGATGGGGCCGCGGCCTCTTGTGAAGGAGGTAGTGGTTCGAATCCCACTACGTACCCATGTGTTTTTCGGTTTTCGAATATCATATGTACGTTTATTCGGCGCTTTAACGGTGAAGGAAAACATCGTGAGGAAACCTGCACACACCTACGAAGAAATTCAAAGGTTGTGTGTAACCTAATCTAGGATTGGGTCTGGTTTCCCTTCTAAGTTGCGGAGGTCAGATGGCAGTCGCTCTGTGTAAAAACCAGTACCCTCGTTCGACTAGATTAGGTAGCCGACCCCGTGAAATACGGGAAAAAGGCTAGGATAATTCTGTCTGCATCAAAACGAATTCATAAAGTTATTTAACTACTTTTTATGTCTCTAATATTTTTTGCATTTTTTTTGCAGCTTAGCTAAATCGTTCGCCTAGCTACAGTAAATACTGGTAATGTTAATTATAATAATTTATGAATTATTTAAATTGACCGTTAAATGCTACACAGTTATTTTATTTAAGAAATGAATTTAATAATTTATTAGTGGTAGCCTTATTATATTTCTTATTTATTTATATTATTGCTAATTAAGAATCTGAACCTGAATCTGAGTCGCTTTGCTTCCCGGTGTGAACTGACCCTTAAGAAATGAAGGCATTGTAGTTAGTTACTTCATGGGTAAGAATTGTCTCTCGTTAATTCTCACTAATCTTTTTTGAATTTAAGTTTGTCTATGTATAATGTAGAACGTACATAATCGTACAAACGTATATAATATAATCCCCAAGGAACATACAGGTAGGAAAAAAAATATTCCCCTTCATCATGTCGTAAGAAAACATAAGTTGTAATAAGTACCGAAATCCAAAATAAATATATCTACCTATAGTACTTACTAATCACGTAAAACCAGTAAAACATCCAATCTTTACGTATGATTTGAACTAGTGATAAACCCCTCGAAGATGTAGGTAAGTGCCGTATGTTATGATTACGATTATGAGTGCGAAAACAGTCAATGCAAATTCTATAAATGTATTGGAGTAAGTTTTTTTCAGTCTCCTTGTTTTTCTTTCATAATAACCTCATTGAACAGACAAACTGCATTTGGCAACAGAAACACACCACAAAAATTGGGATGCACAGATCACATTCACATGGCCACAGCCACACAAGGACATTACAACCAGTTACTTGCAATGTAAACTAGACAACGTATAGACTAACCGTTATTCAAACGGGTTTATCCATGCCCGACGCGTCAGGTTTACACCGTCAAAGAAACCGCACTGATGTTGTGAAGCTAGCTTCGTATGAAACGATCCATGCGATTGACCACGGTGCAGGTAATGACAACAAACATGCAAGAGGCCTTTCAACTAGTATAAGTACTTACCATCGAAATTAAACGTTCAAAGGTAGCCAAGTCGTCAATGTAGGATGCGATTCAAAATGTCAAACTGTGCCAATTTATCAACCGTTGTTGATATGATAAGTACCTGACACTCATTTATTAGCACTTCGTTGCTATTTTTAGCTTCCTCAATGTAGGCTTGTAACTTGTAACTATAGAATTGGTCAGATTTTATGCATAGTTAAGTTTGGTCTACCTGTTCGTCTGAATCCCTGCTTAACTTGGCCTCGAGCACTTCTACAAAAACCATAGACCCATACAGTCTATGTGGCAATCATAAAGCTGGGTAAAACATGATCTAACATCTTCTTGCTGCTGGTTACATAAAAATCCACTCACATGTACTTATTAATTTTTTACTAACTTGTAACTAGATTTTTTTTAAATAAGAAGTTCTCATTTATTGAAGTTCAAAGGTGTTATGATTAGGATACAACAGATAGGAACTTAGCAGCTTATTAGTTTAATTGAAGAACATGCAATCCGATTTAACATTTCATCATTCTCTTTGTTGTTATAAATAAATTCTGTTATCAAAATTTCATTAATGTGTGTGTGTGTGTTTGTAAAATAATTAGGTACTAGTCTTTACACCTCATTAGTATTTAAGAGATATTTTTTGAGGGAATTATCTCTTAAAAACGAATGAGGTATAGTCTGAGTCATAGAGTACTGAGACAGAGTCACAGAATTATATAATAGTACTACATACAAACATACATACATACATACAAATAAATGGGATAAAGGGCAAGCGAATGACGATACAGAGCCTACTTTTTGGAATTCCCACGTATGCCGAACTAGACTCGAAATATATTAAAGAAAGGTTCACCTCATCAGATCAGCATCAAAATAGTAAAAATTTTGCGTCAAACAATACTATATTTGGTATAATATATTTTTAATAAAATTAATGTAAAATTCATCAACATTAAAAAGATCATCGAATTTATATTATTTGCATTAATCTACAACTATAATCATAAAATTTAATTGTGTCAAATTTCTTGTATTCATAACTTAAGATGTAGGCACTTAATTTCTACAAGAATTGAAGGCGTAGGTATTATGTTCTATGCATGCTTACTATGCATAGGTTGCGTCTGTGTCTGTAGGCAGTGTATAAACAGATGGGACCTAAAACAGACTTCTTGAAGGGTTTCCTTCCTTAGTAGGCTTAAATCGGATCGTATTTGCAAACAGATGCAAATAACTTTATGTTTTGCTCTAGCTAATATAATTTCCTTATTTTTTTGTGACTATAATGTTATTAAAAAGATACTTGTGTCCTAAAATTATTTGATCCTGTGCAATATGAATTGTTTTATTTTTATTTTTATATATTAGCCTATAATTTAAATTAGCCAAATTAAAACACATATAAAATTAAAAAAAAAACAGCATGACTTGAAAAAAAAAGATAAGATACATGATTTATATTACCACTTAAAAATTCGCATCGGATCCCATTGCGCATACCTATGTATGACTATATAACGTTGGTTGTAATGTTTACTAAGTACATAATTATTGTATAGTCACGTCCCGTTTCATGTGAAGTTTCCTTCATGAGGCCCAAGGTAAAAGAGAATGATTATGTGATTTTTATATGGCTTGTTCAAATCACCATAAAATATGTAAATACGAGTAAGTGGACTACTTACTCACACAAATCTTTACCATAATCATACCATAATTAAAAAAAATAATGAAGACATATACAGGTATATTACTATCTATATATATTTTTTGATCGAAGCAATGTTTACTTTCTTAAAAGAAAACGATTTTTAAGGTTTACACGTCGACAAAAAATTTCAATAAATGTTCGATCATCTCTTACCAAGTTAGAACAAAAATAAGTTATAAAGAAATTCTTGATTAAAAACTACGGTTTCAGATTACAGTTAGAGGTGCTTATGTATACCTACATCAAATACATCAGTCTATCTTTGGCATGTGTGTGCGTAGCATAACATCGCGAATGGCAATTAGTTAGGCACTATTTGTGTTCATTCATAGTAAGATGTTGTCACGGAGACACAACGTGTCCACATACTATCATTCTGTTGTTATATATCTAAAGCAAAACAATGATAAAGTCGATACTTTTTTGTCTTTATCTACATACTGGAATGGAAGCTACGAGATGGAATTGATAAAAATCATGAAACAAACAACAAAAAAGTGGAAAATCTTGTACCTAAAGAATATACCCTAAATTATGGCGATAACAAATTTTCTTGAAATAAGATTACATTATACTAGTACTATAATAGTAATTATATTCTATGACATTATGTTATATTGTATTTCCTTTCATAATTTAATGTAATTTCATAGTAACATTGATAAGGAAAATAATAGATGAAAATTACAAGAAAACTTCCTTGTGCAAGGAAATAATCGTAGCGAGATCTTAAAAAAGAATTTCTCACAGCCATGCCTCGTTAAGATAAAAATAATCCTCCATCTAAGGTTGTAGTTGATTGTATAAGGACTTAGAGGCTAAGCCAATTTCACACAGAACCTACTTAGCAGATACAAGTAATGATAAAACGGTGTAATATCTACGAGACATAGCTCGTCTAGTCCTGAAATAAAAGAGTTATATGTTTACCTATACAATATAATAGCGTATGTATTGTAAAAAAATTAAAATTAAAAATATTTTCAGAGTCAAAATTCAAATATGGTGACAATTGTAAAAAAATATACGAAAATGTTGACGAACATAATCTTGAGTGGCGCAGTTATAGGTACCTAATCGTCGAATGAACGTAATTCTGATAGTACGGATTTCTCCGACATGTTTTTTTTTTTCAAATTACCATTTGGTGTCTGCAAGTCGGATTTTTATTTTGCTTATTAAGGATAATATTGCATATAGCACGGCGTTGTGTGAAGTGGTCATAAGCGGACAGCAGTCTAGACCTGCACAGACCGCATTTTTACGGAATGACTAACAGAGCTGATCAAGTCGTTTATGTTACATTTTGTTTTTAATGATACGTGCTCGTGTATTGACTTGAGAAAAAATAATGCGTGACATTGTTTTTGAGTTTTGCAATACAGACTCGAAAACAATATTGTTTGTATTTTCACGTTGTATTGAAATTACGAAAATATTACGTTAAAACGCGCGACAGCATAAACTGAAGCAACAAAGAAACAGCTTTTGCAATTTTTTTGTTTTTATCATTATGCAGTGTTTGCAGTCACAAAATTGACAAAGAGAGAACGACAAAAACAAAGTGAGGCGAGTGCACCCAATAGTATCCCAACTATGCGTAGATGTAGAGTAGATCGGCATAGAAAAAGGATACCAAGAAAATTTAAGAAAATCGTCATATTAATAAAACGATTTTTAACGGATTTGTGTTTTTTTTAATTTGATTTTTCCTACGTATTCCGGACAGGCTGCACGGCCAACTACACAAGATACAGCACATCCTGCGTACATAATCCGGAACTTTACGCTAAGCAACTAAGAAATAGAAGGAGGTAGATCAACATTCATTTCAAATTCAAATTGAGACGAACAACACCTCAGTCTTCCGCGACCACGACCCCTGGGAAAGGGTTCGAAACGTAGGAAAAATCAAAATTAAATAAACACATCTTAAATCCGTTAAAAAATTGTTTTATTAATATGAGTTACAGTTGCGCAAACTTTAGAAAACGTGTAAAATGATCATCATTACTTTCTATCCCTTTATTGTAATCCAAGGGTGTTGCACCTACTTTAGGTAGATCTGTCATTGGTAGCCATTCAGAGTTGCAAAAGACACGACTTAAATACTTTTAAGTTCATACCTGTCCTTTTCTGTCATGAGAGAACGGAAAGAGACGGCAATAAATTTTAGAAACGTGTTCATGCCGAATTGCTACCATTGGCGGTTCTGATCCTACTGGTTGTGCTCGAACGGGATCCGTACGAGTTTTGGAGTTAGTGACCGCTCTCGGGTCAATGTCCGCAAGATAGGTGGACCCACCTGGCACGCCTACTTACCTACTTATATGCTGATAATCTTTATCACTATGAGAACTCAGGTATTCTGAAGATCTAGACCAGAAAAGAAAAATGTAGAGATATGTGCCCCAGTAATAGGCACTAGGTACTTTACTGACGATATACCACTAATAAATTATGAGTAAAGAGAGAAACTCCTTTAAAAAAATCTGGAAATACCAATTTAGGTAAAATAATAAAAATTAAAAAAAGACACGATACATAATTATTTAATGATATTTATAATTCAAATTTGTGTAATTTTTAAATCACAAATTTACAAGCTTGATTAATTATGTAGGTAAGCATTTTTAATAAAATATCAGTTCCTCATGAATAATAATTAATAGGATCAAAATCACCTTTCGAAACAATGTCGGTAAAATAAAATTGATCATGTTTACTTTATTGCCTCTAACATCTGTCATACAAACAAGACTCTACATTTTACAAAATTAGTAAACAGTAGCGCCATCTCGTGTCGAGTAGCTGAACTATAAGGTTTCAGCTACGTCGCATAGATGGCGCAGTGTTGTCAAAATATTATGTTCACGTTATTTTTTTCTATTATTTTTTCTTTTTATTAACTTGCGTTGTTGATTTTTCCTTGGATCAATCCCCTAATCGAAATCACAAACTTACGGGATTTACTTTACTTGTTCTTTACCGGAAAAAACGGTGAGAATTTTATATTTCAAAATCTAAATCCGTGACAATATTTTGCAATGATTAGCTACTACTATAATAACCACGGTTTCTACGCAAAATTGCCTGTGGCACACAGTAAATTATTTTTAACACATGGAGTTGCAGCTCCTAGGCTCCAAAGCGGAAATTTTATAAGTATTTTAATTTTAATAGGTACTAATAAACGTGGCAAATGATCAAAGTGAACATTGTCAAGTAAATATTACGATTTTAGTGTGACAAATATAGATTATGAGACAAGAGAACAGATTCAAGTAAAACCAAAACTCAGCCAACGACTGAAGGTTTTATTTATAGCGTAGTCAAAGTAGGTACTAAAATAAGCCCAGAATGTGACAACTTGAATTTCTATAGTTTTTTTTTATCTGTTGGCAAGTTTTATAATTTTTGCACTCTTTTCTCATTCCTTACTATTGTTACTTCTAAACTTTGTCCACTGTAATAGCAAAACAGCCAATCATCTCTTCGTGTCTCGTGTTGCAATGTAGTGGCATTGTGGTCTAAACGAGACACGTAAGTAGGTATGCTGAATTGCTGATACAATGGACCGTCATAGTCCACTGACTACGCTGCAATCAGCTGGAGAAAATATTACAGAAACAGAGTGTAAATATTTTAGGCATTTTGAAATATAATAATATGTGAAAGCCGCAAAATTGGCGGTTGTGCAAACTCTAAAATAAATTGGGCGGTCATTTTGCAATTGAAAATATAATAGGTGACAAATTTTGGTATGACCGTGCTACACAGTTCACTTTGTTCAAGCAAGCAATAAAAAAGTATGTAATATGTTTGCTCTCTAGTTTAATCAATCCAAATTGAGCCGACGTTTAGCGAGCTAGCGCTCAACCAAAATCCTAAAAGCATTGGCATGCTTATGGAAACACTACAACGGATGAGATAAAACTTTACGTTACACAAAATGGTGCTTGGGCTTATCACTCTTTTTTTTCATCGACTAAGTACTTCTTTATATCGTGTGGGTATCGAGTCGATCGACCCGATGAACTCTTGTGCCAGAGTACTTTTAAAGACACCGGCCGGATCCGACTGATTAACGTGCCCTCCGGAGCACGGAATTCGTTTTTTTTTTTCAGACAAATAAGTGATCTGATACTTATCAACTTTGTGTTCCACCAGTGGGAATCAAACCTACGACCTCCGGATCTGGAGCCCATGGCTCAGACCACTAGACCACGGAGGCAACAGTTGAGATAAAACTTTACGTAAACGAAATGGTGCTTGGGCTTATCTTTCTTTTTAATCAACGGCTTAGATTTGTTATTCCAACAGCAAAACAAAAACTTGAAGCTGCCTATTTTCCATGACAGAGAGCTGGTGAAGTTTGAACGAGAGTTCTGGAGTAAACAAAGGCTTTTGTCGGAAACTCGTCGCTGCCCGACACTTCCTCAAAGGGAATGAGAGTACCTATTTCCTCTGGAATATTCGACTGCAAGACTTTAGAAAATTCATTCGCAGAGGTTGCGCCACTTTGTTAAAAATATTATAGGTAACTAACAAAATACGTCTTTTTTAGTTTTTTTTTTCGAAAGGTACCAATAATGATTGAGAACCAATAAATTGAGGAGAAATTTATGATACCCACCCACAGTTACTATATACATATTTTCTAGAAACGACAGTAACAAAACAAGTCAGTATTTCTTTTTACAAAGTGGCGGTACCTGAGCTCATAATGGGTTCTTAGTACCTATACTTATGATTAGGTACGTCTATGTCTTGCAGTTCTAAGGAAATACTAACTTGTTCTATTCAAAGTATATGAAACCAACAAACTCAAGTTCATCTCAAAATAGGCTATAAAATACTTGTTTATTCCATTTATTATTATAGCATAGTTATATAGGTATAGCTAGGTTGGTTGGTTTACTATTCCTATTTGTACCTAGGTACTTTACTTAAGGTAAAAGCCGTAAAATAGAGTATTGTTTTATTAGTAAGTAGAAATGTAGAGAAGACACTTGATATTTGCTGATAATATTAACTACAATTCTTTATGTAATGTAGTCTTGCAGTAAACCAAATTAAAAGTATAAGGAATTAAGGAGTCTTTTTTAAGAGGAGTCTTTACCTGCACCTCTCCATACAAAAGGCGATAACGGTTCCCACCCCGTAAACATAGACCGATTCCTATAAATTTTGGAAATTATATACCTAAAAACTAGGTATGTACGTTTTAATTTTTTAGGAATATTACAGTTATATATATATATCTACATCATTTCCAAAATTTATAGGAATTGGTCTATGTTTACGGGGTGAAAACTGTTATCGCCTTTTGTATGGGCAGGTACAGGTAAAGACTCACTCTTAAAAGTATGCTTACGTACCTACCTAGTGACCATCAAAATCAACAACTTGCCACTCTATGTACTTCATGAAAGTTAACAAAATTGTAATTATTTTAATATTTATTTAATTTAAAAAAAATGCAGAGCTCTTTATTTTTTTATTATAAGCCTACCAAAACCCTGCAGTAGCTCTAATATTATAGTAGTTTGATATGGTATTTATTTAACTACGTACCTAAGTATAACAAAATTAGTTCAATAATTAGTTAAGTACGTACTTACTAATATAGTGCGAATTTTGCTGTGGTGAATCGGCGGCATTTTATCCAACAAGAAAAATATGAATTAATATTATGTAGCTAAAGCTATATTCCTAACACACGTCCGTACTCTATGATAACGATTATCATTATCTATACTAATATTATAAAGATGAAATATTTGTATATTTGTGTGTGTGTGTGTGTACTGTGTATGTTTGTAACGAATAAACTTGAAAAACTACTGGACCAATTTTAAAAATTCTTTCACCGTTAGTAAGCTATGTTCACCCTGAGTAACAAAGGCTTTTTACTGCGGGAAAATGAATTTCGACTATGGACTTCTGCCATAAAAAGAAGTTACACAGAAATCAGCAAATTTACCATAGCTACTATTTTTCTACGTTTATTGCATACCGTTATAATTAATTTTGTATATTTGTATAGGTAGTGTATTTCGTGTCATTTCTCACGGTGGCATATAAACCTCACCAAGCATTCTTCTGCTAAAATGCTGCTGTTCAATATGAAAGCTAGGTACTTGACTTACTTATTTTATCATCATTATATTAGATTCATTGCAAAATGTTACATAACTAAAATGCCAATACACAAGAGAAGGGAAAATAAGAGCCCTACTTTAAATACAAACATTGTAATGGACTACTCATGTAAATGGTAAACAAAATAAACAGCTCTCTCGAAATTAGAATACGAAAGTAATATATTCTGAGAAAATGTATAATGGGTGCTGCTTACTAATCCTATTTTGAGAATAGGGGCACAATAGGGGTTTTAAATAGGATAACTTTTTGACTACTCACGCATGATCAAAACATAATGAAAATTATAGGTAGGTACCTACCTACTTCCTGATGATAACAAAAATTGTTGATGATGCGGACTTCCAAAAAAAAATGACATTCAGCAAATTAAATCGGAACGAAGGCCCAAAAGTTTTCTTAGTATTTCAGCCTATTTTCTATTCCATGAGGATATTTTTTCACACAAAATGGAATCCATTTTATTTTGTAAGCACCATTTTACCGCTCCAGTGTGGGAGTGTGTTGAATTAATTGAACCTAACCATAGATTAAATAATAAGTAGTTACTTATACGACATGCAGCCCTCTGGACACAATTTGTATATTTCTATGAATCAGCTTATTGACGTTAGAGTAAAACCCTACTTGTTTCCTGAAGATAGTGGGGCATGCAAGAAAAATAAACGTAGAACGGGTAGGTAATTAGGCGAATAACAAATTTAAGAAAGAAAAAAAACAGAGAAACTGAAAGCATACCTTTTTTCTTAATCACTTTAAAAAAAACACAAATCCGTTAAAAATCGTTTTATTAATATGACGATTTTCTTAAATTTTCTTGGTATCCTTTTTCTATGCCGATCTACTCTACATCTACGCATAGTTGGGATACTATTGGGTGCACTCGCCTCACTTTGTTTTTGTCGTTCTCTCTTTGTCAATTTTGTGACTGCAAACACTGCATAATGATAAAAACAAAAAAATTGCAAAAGCTGTTTCTTTGTTGCTTCAGTTTATGCTGTCGCGCGTTTTAACGTAATATTTTCGTAATTTCAATACAACGTGAAAATACAAACAATATTGTTTTCGAGTCTGTATTGCAAAACTCAAAAACAATGTCACGCATTATTTTTTCTCAAGTCAATACACGAGCACGTATCATTAAAAACAAAATGTAACATAAACGACTTGATCAGCTCTGTTAGTCATTCCGTAAAAATGCGGTCTGTGCAGGTCTAGACTGCTGTCCGCTTATGACCACTTCACACAACGCCGTGCTATATGCAATATTATCCTTAATAAGCAAAATAAAAATCCGACTTGCAGACACCAAATGGTAATTTGAAAAAAAAAAACATGTCGGAGAAATCCGTACTATCAGAATTACGTTCATTCGACGATTAGGTACCTATAACTGCGCCACTCAAGATTATGTTCGTCAACATTTTCGTATATTTTTTTACAATTGTCACCATATTTGAATTTTGCTTATTAAGGATAATATTGCATATAGCACGGCGTTGTGTGAAGTGGTCATAAGCGGACAGCAGTCTAGACCTGCACAGACCGCATTTTTACGGAATGACTAACAGAGCTGATCAAGTCGTTTATGTTACATTTTGTTTTTAATGATACGTGCTCGTGTATTGACTTGAGAAAAAATAATGCGTGACATTGTTTTTGAGTTTTGCAATACAGACTCGAAAACAATATTGTTTGTATTTTCACGTTGTATTGAAATTACGAAAATATTACGTTAAAACGCGCGACAGCATAAACTGAAGCAACAAAGAAACAGCTTTTGCAATTTTTTTGTTTTTATCATTATGCAGTGTTTGCAGTCACAAAATTGACAAAGAGAGAACGACAAAAACAAAGTGAGGCGAGTGCACCCAATAGTATCCCAACTATGCGTAGATGTAGAGTAGATCGGCATAGAAAAAGGATACCAAGAAAATTTAAGAAAATCGTCATATTAATAAAACGATTTTTAACGGATTTGTGTTTTTTTTAAAGTGATTAAGAAAAAAGGTATGCTTTCAGTTTCTCTGTTTTTTTTCTTTCTTAAATTTGTTATTCGCCTAATTACCTACCCGTTCTACGTTTATTTTTCTTGCATGCCCCACTATCTTCAGGAAACAAGTAGGGTTTTACTCTAACGTCAATAAGCTGATTCATAGAAATATACAAATTGTGTCCAGAGGGCTGCATGTCGTATAAGTAACTACTTATTATTTAATCTATGGTTAGGTTCAATTAATTCAACACACTCCCACACTGGAGCGGTAAAATGGTGCTTACAAAATAAAATGGATTCCATTTTGTGTGAAAAAATATCCTCATGGAATAGAAAATAGGCTGAAATACTAAGAAAACTTTTGGGCCTTCGTTCCGATTTAATTTGCTGAATGTCATTTTTTTTTGGAAGTCCGCATCATCAACAATTTTTGTTATCATCAGGAAGTAGGTAGGTACCTACCTATAATTTTCATTATGTTTTGATCATGCGTGAGTAGTCAAAAAGTTATCCTATTTAAAACCCCTATTGTGCCCCTATTCTCAAAATAGGATTAGTAAGCAGCACCCATTATACATTTTCTCAGAATATATTACTTTCGTATTCTAATTTCGAGAGAGCTGTTTATTTTGTTTACCATTTACATGAGTAGTCCATTACAATGTTTGTATTTAAAGTAGGGCTCTTATTTTCCCTTCTCTTGTGTATTGGCATTTTAGTTATGTAACATTTTGCAATGAATCTAATATAATGATGATAAAATAAGTAAGTCAAGTACCTAGCTTTCATATTGAACAGCAGCATTTTAGCAGAAGAATGCTTGGTGAGGTTTATATGCCACCGTGAGAAATGACACGAAATACACTACCTATACAAATATACAAAATTAATTATAACGGTATGCAATAAACGTAGAAAAATAGTAGCTATGGTAAATTTGCTGATTTCTGTGTAACTTCTTTTTATGGCAGAAGTCCATAGTCGAAATTCATTTTCCCGCAGTAAAAAGCCTTTGTTACTCAGGGTGAACATAGCTTACTAACGGTGAAAGAATTTTTAAAATTGGTCCAGTAGTTTTTCAAGTTTATTCGTTACAAACATACACAGTACACACACACACACACAAATATACAAATATTTCATCTTTATAATATTAGTATAGATAATGATAATCGTTATCATAGAGTACGGACGTGTGTTAGGAATATAGCTTTAGCTACATAATATTAATTCATATTTTTCTTGTTGGATAAAATGCCGCCGATTCACCACAGCAAAATTCGCACTATATTAGTAAGTACGTACTTAACTAATTATTGAACTAATTTTGTTATACTTAGGTACGTAGTTAAATAAATACCATATCAAACTACTATAATATTAGAGCTACTGCAGGGTTTTGGTAGGCTTATAATAAAAAAATAAAGAGCTCTGCATTTTTTTTAAATTAAATAAATATTAAAATAATTACAATTTTGTTAACTTTCATGAAGTACATAGAGTGGCAAGTTGTTGATTTTGATGGTCACTAGGTAGGTACGTAAGCATACTTTTAAGAGTGAGTCTTTACCTGTACCTGCCCATACAAAAGGCGATAACAGTTTTCACCCCGTAAACATAGACCAATTCCTATAAATTTTGGAAATGATGTAGATATATATATATAACTGTAATATTCCTAAAAAATTAAAACGTACATACCTAGTTTTTAGGTATATAATTTCCAAAATTTATAGGAATCGGTCTATGTTTACGGGGTGGGAACCGTTATCGCCTTTTGTATGGAGAGGTGCAGGTAAAGACTCCTCTTAAAAAAGACTCCTTAATTCCTTATACTTTTAATTTGGTTTACTGCAAGACTACATTACATAAAGAATTGTAGTTAATATTATCAGCAAATATCAAGTGTCTTCTCTACATTTCTACTTACTAATAAAACAATACTCTATTTTACGGCTTTTACCTTAAGTAAAGTACCTAGGTACAAATAGGAATAGTAAACCAACCAACCTAGCTATACCTATATAACTATGCTATAATAATAAATGGAATAAACAAGTATTTTATAGCCTATTTTGAGATGAACTTGAGTTTGTTGGTTTCATATACTTTG